>JAUMGZ010006129.1:0-20497 GCA_032359645.1 Pododesmus macrochisma | reverse complement strand
GGGACCGCCAGCTTAGCGTCCCCTCCGAAGGACGTGCAGATCTTTGTCTGGCCTCTACCCTTCAACCTGTCTGACTTCAGTGACCCTATCAGAAACACAAGATCCCGCCAGCTCATTGAAACGCACAAACCTCCCTACCGCGATAAGGTGTCAGCACAGGGAAGAGGTGTTGACGTAAAACATCGTTTTATGTTTTAAAAACAAATTACTTAGGCGTTTTATATATATAGGTCGACAATTATAGCATTAGTAGTTTAACATCAAGTTCAATTCGTATTATCACTGGTATACTTTGAAAAGTATGTGACATCATTTCCATGTAGGTGTGAACGTAATTTGTACGATCAGTTGCCGTGTTTTGGTTTACATGAAACACGGTTTTGTAATGTCAATTCTGAGTAACATGTACGATCAGCTGTGAGTAACTAATATTTCAGTAATTAATTTGTGAGTTAGACAAAATCCCCAAAAGGACGAATCTTTTGAGTTAGTCGACCTGGATGAAACCTTAACCGAGAAGGGGGTTTGAACAGAGCTTAGGTGCGATAAATCAGATGATAAATGCAAATATACGTCAAAACGAAAGAGAGACATTACAAGATTGACCACAAAGAACTAGATGGACAAAACGATCACCGACACCTAGCAGCTCATTATGTGTTGTATGCGGGAAATATTTTAATTCCAAAAAGGATAGACTCATATTTTTGTACATATTTTTAAATAATTAAACCCATCTTTAAATATTTATACTTATCTTCATTTGAATTGTACCTATCTTCAAATAGAAATACATTGACTACAACGATAATTAAACCTATCTTCAATTCAATTTTGGATATATGGAATTAATGATAGATACAGTTCGATTGAAGGTACTGCTAGGTTCATAAATCTGTGCCTATTGAGGTTCATATATTTGAACCTATCTTTAAATAATTAAACCTATCTTTAAATAATTAAACATATCTTCAAATAATTATACTTATCTTCAATTGAATTCTACCTATCTTCAATTGAAGTTTACCTTACCTATATTCAATAGAATTGTATCTATCTTCAATTGAACTGTACCGATATGATCCATATGTTATTTGAAAATGTGTTTGTTGATAACGGGTACCTCCTACAAAATCACATCACGATAATAAGTGTTTTGTTTTTTACGAAGAACATAGCGTCCTGCTATCTAGTATGCGTTATATACACGTACGAGGTTTTTTTGTATGCCGGTTCGTTTCGTAGGTATTGAAATAACATGATGTGTCGTTAAATTGCATATGAACATTGGTATAAATATATGGAAGACAACCAAATTAAGACACTCCGGTAAAATAGCATAAATATCCATAAGAAGGCAATATTTCATATAATAATTGCAACCTAAAAGAAGCAATGTTAACTTTCGCCTCGGTCAACAATGTTATGACGGAATGAACATATTCAATACCGCCTTCTCACGAATATACTTTTTTTAAAGTTAAAACAAATTGCGCTAAAAATATCACGTATCATAATGTATTGCAGATACAGTTATAATTTTATTAAAGATTTAAATGCAGGTGCTATTCATGTATTATTATTAGCTGAAAGTTTGTTTATTGACCCGATATGGCATGATACAGAGTCAGTAGAAAACTTAGCGGCGAGGCGTCAGTTGAGTTCACGAACGCCTTGAAATTTATATCATACGAGTTTCATTTTTAGGGACTTTCAGAACATTTTCTCTTTCTCAATCGTTTTGGATTACAACAAATGTTTTGTACTATAGTTTTATTATCAGACTCAATAAAAACTATGAATTTAAAAATGCAGTCTCTGTTCACGTTTACCACGATCGCATACAAATTGCAAAACATTCAGCAGAATAGTTGCCATTTAAAAAGATCATCCGCATGTTGATCATCTGAGAAAAACACAGAAAGAATTTGTTTATTTACTCAACATATTTACAAATGATTGTACAAAAATGCTCGTAAGATCGGCAAATGATTGTACAACACCTCTTCAACTGATCGTACAAATTTTCGATGCATATGCATACATTATAATCTTAGATTTTACTTGTTTTATTTATTAATATGTCTTAATTTATATTTCCATACATCTAAAACAGTTACTCACAACTGATCGTACGAACTCAATTTTTCCAACTATAATCGTATAAATCGTTTATTCACAGTGAAAATAGTATCATTGACCTTGATGACCTTGGAAATTTATTTGTCTCTAATACATGATGCAAGAAACAATTGTGTGAAGTATCATCAACATATGTGTTGCAATTTACTCAGAAAGTCACGGACAAGGTTTTATACAAAAAGTTTCTAAACATAGTAACGGTGACCTTGATGACCTTGAAATTCGACTGGTTCTCTAGAACTTAATGTAAGGAACAATTGTGTGAAGAGTTATCAAAATCTGTGCAGTACTTTAGTCGAAAAGCTCCGTACAAGCTAAATGTTGACTGACGAACTGACGGACGAACGGACAAGACCTTGCCATTATTCGTCCGCCTAATCGACGAGCGAATAAAAGGTAAAATGCCAAAGAGACAAAGGATAGTTCATGAAACAAAACAACAAATAATTGACGTGAATGATGGTTCTTGTAAACATCGTCCAAGGAAGAAAATAAAATGTATAATACACTGCCTATGTACAATGAAAAACAATTGAATGAAGAAAAAAACATCATACTAAAAAAACTTCAGGTGCTGTCTACATGTAGTGTGTACTTTGCCAACCATACGATGACAATATCGCATTTTTTGTAATTCTGTTCAGGTTGTGTTGGAACACACATGTGCTCGGGAATATGGAGTCTGTTATCGGCTGGTATCTTTATCAAAAGTGATGGTCTCGGTGAAGCAATACAATTGGATAATGGCGGAGATGGATTAATATATGTAAGTAAAGTTATACTTAGACCCATGGATTCAAAAAAAGATTTACGAAAAAAGAGATAAAATTGCTATCAAAGATATAAGACATAAGGAACATTACGTACGTCTTTACACATAAAGATAAATACGTAAGTCTTTACACATAAGGATAATTACGTACGTCTTTACACATAAGGATGATTACGTAAGTCTTTACACATAAGGATGATTACGTACGTCTTTACACATAAGGATAATTACGTACGTCTTTACACATAATGATGACTACGTACGTCTTTACACATAAGGATAATTACGTACGTCTTTACACATAAAAATAATTGCATAAGTCTTTACACATAAGGGTAATTACGTACGTCTTTACACATAAGGATGATTACGTACGTCTTTACACATAAGGATAATGACGTACGTCTTTACACATAAGGATAATTACGTACGTCTTTACACATAATGATGACTACGTAAGTCTTTACACATAAGGATAATTACGTAAGGCTTTACACATAAGGATACTTACGTAAGTCTTTACACATAAGGATGATTACGTAAGTCTTTACACATAAGGGTAATTACGTAAGTATTTACACATAAGGATGATTACGTAAGTCTTTACAAATATATGAACTTTTCACATTCTTCGACTTCTTGTCCAAAATAACCTGACCAATATTCATCCAAACTTGGTAGAAGACATCCTTAGGGGAAGGGAATACAGATTTCTTCAAATGATTGGGATCAGTAATTTTACAAAAGTTTCTTATAAACTAGAATGTCTAGTGTTTAATGCTTTGGTGTTTGGTAACTTTTAGGCATGGAGAACCAAGTTGTTCATGGCATGACCATGGCGTCAAAAATATTCAAATGCCAAAAATTTACTTATTGGCCTATTTCATCCAGCTGGATGTTAAGGCCCAATGGGCTTCTTGTTTGTTTCTAGAAGGAGAATATGTAAACCAGCTTTATCAACGTTACTACAGCTTGTACTGTATGTTTAATGCTTTAGCACAATCTGTAAAGTCTTGGAATCTTGACCTAGGGATTTAATGTTCGAGCAACAGCGACGGCTGTATATTTCGCATAAAGATATTAAGTAATAGTTTGAATGTTAAAATATTCCAATTTTCCTTTTCTGACAATTTAAACACGAAGCGATTGTTGTTGAATCAATGTCCCTTGCTCAATGTTTCTATTTTTAAACTCTACAACTAGACAAATACATGTAACATTTTGTTTTCATTTTGCATATATTTTATGTTACAGAGTGGCAACTTCCGGCAGCTAGGCATACAGACTCTGGCTGCAGTAGCTATTATAGCTTGGACTATGGTTGTTTCTTTTATATTTCTTAAGGCCATTGACGTCACTTGTGGTATTCGTGTCCCTCTACAGGAAGAGATACTTGGGGCTGATATAGTTGAGCATGCCGTGGGGGGAATCATATATTGTAAAAAGACTAATAAGGTCATCCACTGCCAGGAACCGGAAACGCTTCAAGTTCGGTGCTCGGAAAAATCTGGCATGAGCAATGGCGTCAGAATCAGACATGACAGTCGACGTCATAGTCTCGGGGTTCGAGTGGGAAGCATAATCGAGAGTTCGAACGAAGACACGAACATTTGTAATATAATGGACGTCATAGAGGAAGAAACAAAATCCAAAGGATGGAAAAAGTTAAAGCAAATGTTTCAAAATGAATCAAGAAATAAGAAATCTGCGAACACTGTGCGTCCCACTGTTAACACAATATTTGGATCATATCCAGAATCTCAATATGATATCTATAATGGGAATAAAACGCACACAAACGATACTCAAGATACAGTTTATAGTAATCATGTTTACTTGGAAGAAAACCTCCCGAACACTAAGAATATTAACGGAAGAATTCTTAATAACAATCTAGAACACCAGGACAGAAACAAAGAACCAACGATGACGTCACTCGTTACCTACTTATGACATTAGCCTCAGCTGAAATCCATAAAATTTAAATACGTGAAACATGTAATAAACATCACTTGGCATGATGTTACATGCAACATGTTCTATTGCTAACGTTTGTTATCTGTATTTAGGACAAAAACACAGAATAACTAAAATTGTGACGTTTAGACAGACTGGTAATAATTAACACAATTGTTGCATTTCGTATGATTCGCTTTAAGAAATGTGTTGGCCTTGATGGGGTGGTTGCTAGCAGTCTGTTGATTGCGAGAAGTTGTGGGTTTGCAGTGCAGCACGGACATTATTATCTGTGTTACTCGACACACAAAATGGTTTTTAGGATAGAGTACTCGAAAATAGCGGTCCCGTACATGTAATTCTCGAGCACGTTAAATACCTCACCATATAAGAGTCATGCGTGCTAACGCTTTAACTCAGAAAAGGCAGAATTGCCTACAACATCAGTAGCAATAAGAATGATAGCTTGATCTTCTTTGGTAATAAACTTTGTACTGCTATAAAAGTTTCTGCAGTGTGTGAGCAGGGCGACGCCAAGATTTCAGCTGTGTCACCATGACTATGTATATTTCCGTATAGTTTATTTGGCAATGTACTTTGCTGTCAACATTTTTCCCGCAACTTTTGTGATTCCATATCGATGACATGTGCATTATAACTTCTGATAAAAGTAATACAATACACAATCAGCACCACAAACCTCCAGTCTAGTCACTCTGATAAATTTGCTTATACTAGAATTATCAATCAAAATTATTCCACAATTCAAACGCGTTTTTTATAAGTATTGCTGCATTTAAAATTAAGTGTGTGGAATTCCTCAAATCACCTCTTTTTACGTGTTTGGCCTCTATGCGATTGGATAATCGGATTTTACACGTAAAGCTCAAGTTGTGAAAAATTGGTAAACAGTGTGTTATTTTTCATGTTTCATTGTCAGTGGTATAGCACATTTTTCTTCGTATTGGAAAACTCTCACCGTCAAAGCCTGCAAAATATTACATTTTTAAGTCCTTTTTATCAAAAAAATTAAAACATTTAATATTTTATTTCAGTTTTACATATTAGAAAAGACGCGTACAAAAATGTTTCACATACAACAGAACACAGACTACACCATGATCAAGTAATGTCATAATTCAACGAAGTTTGCTACTGTCACATTTTTGTGGTTACTTAAACCCCCTTTACACAGAGCTGGCGACTGTTGAGGGACCATTGAGCGATGAAAAAATGGCCAGATATCTCAACCATCTTTCAATGAGCG
This sequence comes from Pododesmus macrochisma, assembly GCA_032359645.1. Lineage (NCBI taxonomy): Eukaryota > Metazoa > Mollusca > Bivalvia > Pectinida > Anomiidae > Pododesmus > Pododesmus macrochisma. Next base: position 14,360 of record JAUMGZ010006129.1, on the reverse strand, counting down.
TCCAGCAATCGCCATCCAGTGATCGCTACGGTCTCCTCAAAGTTGTGGCGCGGTCCAAAACAATATCTCAACGGTCGCAGAGGGAAGTCATCTCTCAACGGTCTCTCAAGAGCGTCCAAGTAGCGCTCAACAGTCTCAGCGATCTCTTCCGGTCTCTCAGTGATCTCTCTTGGTCGCACCTGATCTCTCAGCGATCTCCGTAGATCTCCCCGTGATCTCTCTTTGTCGCAAAACAAGCGCTGCCAAGGTCGTTTCAAGATCTCTATAGATCGCCATGAAAGTTGGCCAAACATATCATTTCGATCGCATAGCGAGCGCATAAGGATCTTTACACACACGGAGATCGTTGGGCGACCATTGAGCGATCCAAAATTGACCCGATATCTCGACGATGTTTTCTCAAAGCCCCGAAAAAATTCGTTTCTGTGTAAATGCTTGGGAAATCCTTGTGTTATCCAAATGAAATTTTTTGCGAACTTTCATGGCGATCTATAGAGATCATGGAAGCGCTTGTATTGCGACAAAAAGAGATAACGGGGAGATTTACGGAGATCAGGTGCGACCAAGAGAGATCAATGAGGGCCTGGAAGAGATCACTGAGACCGTTGGGAGCTCCGTGAGAGACCGTTAAGAGATTGCTTCCCTCGGCGACCGTTGAGAGATTGCTTTGAACCGAGACAAAACTTTGAGGAGACCATGGCGACCGTGCGTGGAGATCACTGGAAGAAATTGAGAGACCATGGCGATTGCTAGGCGCTCATTGAAGGATCGTTGAGAGATCTGGTCATTTTTTTATCGCTCAGCGGTCTCTCAACGGTCGCCACCTCTGTGTAAAGGGTGTTTAAGCAACATTTTCATACAGCTGAGGAAAAAACTCATGTACAAATGTATAAGTATCACTTTATCAATAAACTATTTATAAAATGTTTTTGTCACGTGTATTATATAGGAATACTGGGTAAAAATTAGCGTTTCCTAAATGGATATTCCAAAACCAGGTCAAACTGATTACTCTAAAAACTTATAATCAAAATATATTAAATCAAGCACCTCGTCCATTCTACGAATATTGAAGCATCTGTGATATGGTAGTTATGTGTTTAAATTCTTTTGTCAGCCCAATCAATTCATTTACAATATTGTAATTCTTGCATGACGCTGCAATCAAAGTAGTCCCAGTTTTCACTGACGTTCTGTCCGCTTTTATATATGGCTTGATTGGGAGAAAGTCAGAATTCGTTCCTATATGAAAAGTGGATATTTTGTGACCAAACTCTTTTGCGCTCGAAATGGGGGGGTCATCCTTCTTTTGTTTTGACCTGTAAAATTCTTTCTTCTTTCTTCTGCAGTTATCAATAGTTTGACATTATTGTTACCAACAGGTATCGGTATGAAATTCCAACGGCATACATTGCTGTTCGGAGGCAAATTCCTGTCAAGTGTTAATTTTCAGTAAAAATCGAGGAGACATCTTATCGAAGTAATCACAGGATTTGAAGAAATTTGCATAAATGACGTTATGGTTGTAACAGTACCACAAAGCAAATTGGAACTCTCTAGCAAGAGATGTTGTCACATGGTTCATTCAAAGATGGTTTCTCGGTGTTTGCTGAAAATTAACACTTGATTGTAAATTGCTGTCGTGGCAGCAAAATATGCCGTTTAGAACATCATACCGCTGCCTTTTGGTTACAATAATGTCAAACTTTTGATGTAATCAGAGAAGTGGTACAATTCCTTTGCAATATTGTAAATCAATTTCAAAAGATATCATACGGGCCAGCTAGCTCGGTACTAGAATAATCATTATAATCCAATATCATATCATTGTGTTACTAGCAATCAGCCATCATGCAGCTATGCTTCCGTGAGTAAGAAACACTGTTGATGTAATATTAATAATTACGCAAAGACGGACATTTATAATTGATGTTTGACTATATTTAATGGTTTTAGTAATCACTCACTAAAAATCAATACTATCATCTTATCTTTATAGACAAGAATGCATACAAAGTAAAACACTTAGTAACAGAAAATATCAATCACTGGGACAGCACGACAGAAATATAATCATCATACATACAACATTATCGACTGTCTTATTTTTATATCTATGCAGCTATCATCACATCAGACTTAAGCTATTAATTTCCTGTAAAGCGGTCATTGCTTTCTGCATTGTTTTACAGTGAGACACGCTACCGACAGTTAACATAGGAATATGAATACAAAGCTCATTTATTACATATTAACATTTATCTGCACTGTCACACCTTTGACTCCCGTCGTCGTTGTTTGATGGTTTTATATGCCACGCTTGGAAAGGTTCGCGTGTCGTACTTCACATATTGCTGACTAATAACATTTGAGAAAACTTCACAAAACTCTACATGTCTACCAATCTATTGGTCTAGAAGTGTCTTTTACTATGCAGGAGTTGTCATATACCGTTATACTGCTTCTTCCTTTGTTGTACATTTTCGTGGTTTTTGTTTTTTGTACAACGATTTGTTGTTGTTGTACTGTTTCATTGCTGCGTGTTGTACAATTTCACAATTGCTGTTGTTATACAGTTGCGTTTTGATGTATTGTTTCATAATTGCGGTTTGTTGTAAAGGATCATTGTTGATAAGTTTAGCAGTTTGTGATTGTGAATTGTTGTATAGTTTCATGATTGAAGTTTGTTAAATCGATGTTTTACGCCGCCTTGTCAATGTTCTAATTCATCGACGACAAACAAAGAAGAAATATTATACCTATAGAACAGAAAGAGAGGTAGCGAAAGGAACGCGATAGATCAGCAATAGTAATGTCAAGTCACGAAGGAGGGTAAAACCCCTGATACGGCGTAATCGCCTTCTCTTCTAGAACACATGCACATTCAGTCGGCTACCTAGTGTGGGTTCAAGACCTTTTTACTAACATTCGGGGCGAAACCATTTAAAACTAAAAGAAAGTGTTTATTTGCACGGGAAACTGTGTATCGTGAAGATCTTCTCAAATTATATGCGAGATATTTCCCACTTTTATTTTTGGAAGAATTGTACGCACAAAACATGTAAGAATAAACAGGGAGTTTCGATGTTTTTTGCATCATTGGTACCGAGGTCAAAATTCAACACTGGATCACGCATTTAGTACTGGTGTGACCAATAGATGCTTTGCATAAGAAACGAGGATGCTATAAAGCTACATTTTTATAAAAATATATTTAGATGATTCTCAAGCGGTCAAATTTCTTTCACTTGTAAGTAGGGACGCCAAGGTAGACTTGGGTAGTGCATGAGTGAATCCAGTGAAATATACCGTCAGTGCGTTAGTCGGTACTGAGAACTGCTCATATTTTGGTTAAATAATATTATCTCCTGGTGTCCATAGAAAAACGACGTTTTGAAGGAATTGTTCGGTAGCTTCTAGATTTACTCTCATTTAAATGATAAAGTCCGAGACATACACAAGTAAGCCATTATCCAAAAACTAGTTTGACCTAATTTTTAGTCTCCAATGCATGACAAAAAATGTACATGTTCGGGACAAAGGACCACGTTCACATTTGATCATAATGTGTGGACATTATGTGCTCTATATATACATTGTACAATCAGACTATTTTAGGAAAGCGGTCAAATTCCTTCCGCTTTTGAAGTGCAAGTTGGTCGTTAGGCGCCACGGAGCATAGGCTATTATAAAAAATACGTCACCCAGAATTTTCAATCTATATCGAATCTGTTATATTAAGGGTATATATACTATTTAGAAGTAAAATCATTCCCGAACAGTAGATGAATTTAACACAATTTTGCATCGGTTCCTGGGCGACATGCAGAAAATATAATTGGATATTTATGATAAATAAAAGTTCCTTTTTTTCTCCTTTATCTGAAGACTGGCGATTTTTTTGTTCTATCGACAAAAGTTCACCGACTGCATTGGACCACCGACTGCTAGAATCCTATCTCGGGTTACCCTATCACGCATTGAAATTTCGGTCCAGCCAATGTAGACTTCCGGTCATCGGAGCACCCCTGCACAATGATGACTATAGTAAGTGTCAAACACTAAGGGAGTATTACCCTAGCATGGCCGCATATTTTGAAACTAGGATATTATAACAGCCGAGGCAGAGGGTATGGGGGCCGTCAGTTGGTCCAGGGCGAAGCCTTTTTGGGGATCCAAGAGGCGAAGCCCCCGGAAGCTCCTGGCCCCAGTTTCCCAAACAATCCTTAGTACAAGACCTAAAAACAGACTTTGGACAGTCCTGAGTATTTTTGTGAGACGGGGACCTTGGTTTTGGCGCTTTACAGAGCGGAATCACCCTCAAATTAGACACAATAAATGCTTTTGAAATTTCAACCGAAGCACTTGCCTCGGCTGCCTCATATTTAGTTACAGCCATGCCTGGAAATAGAAATGAATTGCCCGTTTATGTCAAAAGGCTTTGTTTGATCTTGACCTGGGCTATTATAATTAGACGATAACGCGTTTTCATTATTGTTAATTGTGTTAAAGTTCTCAATATAGAAATGAGGAATTGTAATGAACTTAATCATGATGTTCTTACTCTGACAAGAACGATCACTTGAAATGTTAAAACACCTTTAAAATATCGTTTAGTGTCATTTCATTTTCCCAAAGTACGAACGTTAAGTGTTTTTAATCGTGTAAATCATAGCTATAGCGACTGATTTATTTATTTCCCCGTGAAATGTGGTGACCTTTTGAAGCAATACCACCATGTTTTGTTAAAGATGAAATGCACTTTTATAGGGAAAACCAAATTATCTGCTTTTGTATGATAGTTAAATCCTATAGCTCGTCAGGATAAGATCCGGGATTCCGTTATCGCTAGAAAAATCTCTATTGAGAGGAACAACAAAGTAAAATAGAATCTCAAAGTCACGTTTACGTTCAACTACATTAACCTTCACCTTTATCCGAGATATAGGAGATCATAGTATCTTTATTCGAGTGTAACTGATGTTCCTTATCTCTAATGTTTAACTTGTAAACTACTGTCTTATCCATGTCACACTTTAGAGATCGTTAGTAAAAAACATACTCGCAGACAAGGCATTCGTTTCTCTATTTTGTACTTGTTTTTATGCTTCATGTCGTACAAATGCATTCATACCCAGCACGTAAAACACTTAGGTAAACAACTTACCCTCCGAACCAAAAGGAATTGCATACAATACAAGCACTATAAACATTTTTGAATTCCAGAGGACACAATTACGTCAAATTATGCACAGACCAGGGCGGTTTCAACATACTCGTTAACTTATAAACATTTGACACATATTTATTTGGAATTCTAATTTATTCACCAATATTTCGAAAATAAGCCAAAGAAACAAAACATAATTTAACAAACATACATGTAACATATAATAAACAAGTATAAACACTTGAAATCGTAAAGTACACTAGTTCATATCAAATTTACAGAATAATTTAATCATTATCTTAAAGAAGACTTATTTATATAAATATGAAGTAGACTGGTTCGTATTATTCTTGACGTATACTTGTTTATAATCATTTTAAAGTAGACTGGATTATAACAATCATTTTTGTATACGAATAATATGTTCATAAAATATGATGCTTAAAAAGGCGGTATCACCCGTCTTTATGTTCGTTCGATAAACAGTACATTATTACTGTTCGGTCATTTATACACCAAAAATACAGCGTAAAAGAAATATCTCTGTAAGTTAACTGGTTGGATTATCACAACTGTAAGTGTTGTAACTGGATGGATTAGCACAACTGTAAGTGTTGTAACTGGTTGGATTATCACAACTGTAAGTGTTGCAACTGGTTTAATTATCACAACTGTAAGTGTTGTAACTGGCTGGATTATCACAACTGTAAGTGTTGTAACTGGTTGGATTATGACAAAGGTAAGCGTTGCTCACCCATAGATTGCGTTAATTATCAGTTTGTTAACATTTAATCAAAAACATATTGACACAATAGTACTGGACACATCAGAATAACGTATGAACAACAGACAGTGTCCTGTTTCTGAGAATGGATTCTACTCTCCAGTAATTTTGTTGATTTCACCCGGCAATGTCAACAAATACACAGTTCATCCGTAGGGAAATCTTAATTTTCACACGATCCAAATTTTTTTTTCGGAATCTCTCTTTCGGATAATTCTTGTTACATCTGTATAACAAGGTTGGAAGATGATAAGTAATTACACATGAACGTTATCACACATCGTTTCGGAAAACGACAGCAGGAAAACGAAAGTTGTCAGAGAATCCCAAAAGGTTATTCTCTGTTTTGATTCCATGTAAATTGCTCTGGTAAAGGGAGCATCATAAAAACATCCAGGGATAAACAAAATCCAATTAAAAAATAGTTATTTCATTCACAGTAGCAAAAATCGGACGAACATTCGTTTCCGATGCATTGTTTCTCACACCATTTGTCCATTTGTGGGCTAGAGAAGATAGGAACACTACGACACCGGTAACTCTGTGTTGTTGTATGACGATGTACCGGACGTTCGTACGTAGTACGGCGTGGGCATGTGCAGACACAGACGGCGGAAGGACATGTTCCGGAAGGACAGTTAGTGGCGCACCAGCTGTCAAAGTTTTGCTGTTTATTCCATGTGTTGTGACCCTTACACGTAGGTCTGGTATAGCCGTCGGAGCATCCTTCGTAATTGTCAGCTTCGTTTGTACCGTCGGGTATTGTCGACGAAAATGCCATAATAGCCGCTGTTAATGCATGAGGTGACGATAAAAGTCCTTGTCCCGGGTTCTGACCAATAGACACAGGCTTAGAAGCAGACTGGCGTTGAACAGGAGTTGGATTTGTTTGAACCATCTGTGCCATTGGATTAAAACCGCCCATGCGCATAAAAGGATTAAAACCGAATTCCGTTTCCTGCTCTTTTTGTCCTCCAAACATGTGGGCCATTCCAGAATTAATTTTCATATTGTTGTTATGACCACTGGTTTTCATGCCAAATGCTGACATTAAATCGTTCATCATGCTCATCTGTTGAAGTGGGTTAGGGTCTACTGTAATGTGAGGTGCCACATTTGGAGTTTTCATGCCAAACGAAGATTTCATTCCTGAATTTATTTCTTGTACCAATGCTGAATTTGCTGCTGGTTTAATTCTGTTGACACTTCCGGTGTTACGATATCTAACTGTGGAACCAACTGACATTAAGCCCTTTAGTTTGCCCATTTGCCGAAGTGGATTCAGATCTCTCGTAATAAGAGGTATTATATTTGAAGATTTCATGGCCGATTGGATTCCTTGTGCTAATGCAGCCTTTGCTACCGGTTTGATGTTGCTCACAGTTCTGGTGCTTCCAAATCCTACTGTAGCGCCACCTATTGACGGTCTACTGAGCGGTAGCGGAGTCCTTGTATTACCTATAGCAACATCTGCACAGTTAATAAAATATTCCTGGGGTCCACATCCAAAACATTCTCCCCCTTTCCCATCTGGTCCTCTATTTTGAGCTGCAATGAAAACAGAAAACAAATTTATCAGTAGATATATATTGTAAGTCGTTTTTGACAAACATTTCTGCTGGCATTGTTATAATTTTACTTATCAATATTCTTACTAATCAGATGTATACTATATGACTTTTTCTTAACAGTTATTTATCACTAAAGGATTTATTGCATTCCGTGTTATGCTAAGATATCTGTTGATGTACGATTTAAACAACAAAATACACATTAGTTCCATAATATTATGAATGTCGTAGAACACTTTTAATTGGTCATCGAAGAAAACGCAGTGTTAATTCAAAACTATTGCCTAACTTTTTAAACAAGGGAATATATTCTTACCTGCTCTCCATTTCCATTGTAGCACGCAATTTGTACAAGCGACACCTGGTGGCAGTGATAGAAAAAGGTTTATAAAAACATTAGAACTTAGAGAGGCAATATGGTATCGAGTTCCATGCCCTTGAATATTGAGGAGGTGCCTATCAAGGCACGCCTGGGTCACTGGAGAATAACGACTTGACTCCGGACACAAACGGAACTCAAAATATCCTTTGTGATTAGTTGTTAACTGGATTGAAACGTTGATCGATTGTCCAATGGCGTATTGCCTCGTTATGACCCTAACTCCGTATTTCCCGCCAGCTTCGTTATCACGTGGTCCTTGCCAAGGATCACCACACGGACCGCATCTTCCCCCTTGAGCCATCATGTTCTAAAATAGAAACAAAAAAGATAATTTCAAATATCTGAATATTTTGCTTTTTTATAGTTTGTGTTCAAAATACGTATACACGTGTTTATTCGGTGTTCTATATTAACGCATTGACGTGTTATCAAGTAAATGCTGGCCTTTCACACTATTATCATGTTTGTGAACTCTTAATTATCACCTAATTAAGCAAGTTTAAAATATATTCGAACCATCCTTAAACTTTAAATAAAATCTGCTGGAGTATTTGTTCCGTTTTGTATGGTTAAATCATCCATCACAGTTTGGTGTATGTTGTAGCGGGAGTATAATTTACACTATGCCATGCAATAAATACTAATCACAACACCGCACATTTTTGGATGTGTTTATAATTGAAAGGCCATAGATTTCAATTTTTGATTTTTATCGGACAAATTAATTCACTGCAAGCTTGTTAATTTTAAGTATGTTTTATTTCACAAAATAGGGAAGAATAGGAAGGACTGGCGACCAAGAAAAAAGTAGAAAAACGTCGTTTAAATAAAAAACACGTACAATTAAATCACCAAAGTAGGTTAGGTCATTTACACAACATAACTACTTAGGACGATCAATCAACGATAGAATTGATTAGTGTATGTTAAACCGGTTAATGTGATCACAACCTCCCCTATCGCGGGGATGATGATCTCAAACCATGCTTACTAGTATCTTAACTCAAACTGTAAAAATAGGAGGTGAAATGTCTACAAAGAATTAGAGCAAGAAAAAAGTAATAAATCTCTCGTTTATAACGTGTATCTTGTAGACAAAACACTGACAGTTAAATACGAAATAATTAGACCACGGCCAAGGGTGATTTACATTGACAAATACATGTAGTAATATAGGTTAACTTGTCTGACAACACGTGTTTATTAACATGCTAATGTGTGTGAATTATGTATTCAAACAAAGAGAGCTAGAAAGCTAGGTTTCCTGAGGTCTTTACGAAATGACTTCAAAGAAATCGAGAAGGCTGAGTAGAGCGCAAGTCTATCGGTAAAGAAAAATAAAAGAGAAATAAAACACTCTTTATCCCAATACATATCTTCTTTCCTTATACTTCGTAAAGAAATATATATGATTTTAGGATTTCTGTAATCAACAGTTACTAAAAGAATCAGTTTCGTTGTCTCATCTGTTATTACTCTGATAATCATCCACTTGATTGAAGCAACTGTACAGTTATAATATGTATATAAACGTCCTTGATTGATTGGTGATAATTCACCAAATTAGTTTAAGGATTTTCTGTACCAGAAGAAAGACGTCTTTGAAATTTGTTCGTTGTAGCTAATCTTTAGCCTTTTACTACTAAAATTTACACTTTTTTCTTTGTCATGGAGTGGAATTTTCTTTTCTTTTTTTAGGATTTGTTTATGGTTGATTATGTTGATTGAAATAATGAAGGTTTTTTTTTAGTGTTTTTTGAGTGTGTTTTTTTTTTTTTAATCTTTTTCGAATATCCCCAATATCTGTCGTAAAACATATCCGATGCTTCTCGATCGGAAATGACTGTCCTGATGGAAATCACGTCAAGAGAAGTTGCTCTTTGCTTTATAAATTTTTTATGTCACCTATTTTACACTTTTTCTTTAACCAGTGTGGACTTTTCAATGTGGATTTTGTATATTTCATGTATGTAGATTGCTATGCACAGAGAGAGTGTGTCCAAATCCGAAATTAAGATTGAGATACATGTAATACTATTGCGTTCGTCCTAATTATTTACCAACCAGAAAATAGAAGAAAAAATAAACTCAGTCGTAAACACTGCCATTTTTGTTTACTACATCAACACGCTGTCGCAAGATTTGTGTTTCCGGTTTTAAAAAAGAGTGATTCCTTTGGTGTTACACTTAGGTCGAACTAAATACTGGAAGTACCGAACTACTTTACTTCATTAGATGCGTATATTCATCACAACTACCATGCTGATTATTTCGCAAACACTCTACCATATTCTAAACAAGAAGAAACTTTCCGAGGAGTTCAGTATATCCGGTTTTTATTTTGCCCTCCGTGCAGTAATAAGCCAGGAAACATTCTAGATATGTTTCTGAGGGGTCTGTTTTGGTCTTGCATATACTGAAATGAACCATTTATTTAGCACCGGGCACCAGGAATAATGGATCGTACATATATACACTCAGCCATTGTTTCACGCCTTGCACTTTATCATTTAGTTATGTCTTTTTGTGACAAAAAACACACATAAATCTAGAAAAACAGCACTATCAGAGATAACAATTATTCTTTATGTAGTAATTAAATATGACGAATATGTCATAAAAGTGTTCTCGTGTCTTAATATAGCATATGTACACACAGAAGTTATTTAACTTGCTACAATTATCTTTTCTAAATAGAATAGTACTGGTTAAATAGAATAGTACTGGTTATTGCAATTCTAAGTAAAATTAATTCAGTATATTAAATAGTACATCATAATTGATATCACTGGCTATTTCTTTGAGAAACGTATTCTAAAATACTTAGTACTTCACAATTACTATCACTAGGCAGTCAAATAAATTAAATGGATTAAGATATACTTGGAACAAAAAGATTAATTTGCACTAGTCAGTTCTCAACACCAAGAATTCTTATGTACTTAATCCATCAAAATATAATACTGGTCAGTTCTGTGAGAAACGAATTCTAATATGCGTAGTACATGTACATAAAATAATACAACTAGTCAGTACGAAATGAAATGTTTGTGTTTAATATTGGGGTTAAGCGTCCCTTTAACTCATGTCTAGGTCATATCGAGACGGTGTTTGCTTGTGGCGTTGAGCACTGATGTTGACTTTATTGTGCTGTCTCACTGAGCTATCACGCCGCAAACACATTGACATGATACTTCACTCGGTCCCATTATCCTGACACCGAGCCAACAAGTCTTCTCCTATCCAGAAATACCGAACACTTAGCAGGGAGCTAAGGTTTGACGCGACTGAGACATTGAACCCTTACCTACCGGATCACGAAGCAAACGCTTTACCTCTGACGAAATAAAATGAGTTATATTATACTTTATTTGATATATCAAATCAATATAACTGTTCAAAAAGAATAAATATTATCAATATCAACAGAATTTTATGTGACATGAGATCGACTATTTATTCGTGCTCTTTTCATTCAAGTGTAAATTTTCAGTGAAACTCGAGAAGCCATTTTCCCGGCGTTATCAAACGGAATTTGAAGCTAATTTGCATTCGTGGCGTAATAGTACAGCGGATAAGAGAGAAAAAAACCTGCACTTTGTGATAAAAGCATGAAATTTGGTATAAACATTATATGAGATGTCTTAATAATTTTTATATATGAAGGTATCTTCATCAAATGTCACTTCCGGTTTTTTTTCAAGATGGCCGCCGGACGCTATTTCAAAAATAATGGTTGTAACAGTTGCAAAAGTCGGATTGGAACTCTCTAGGCCGATATTTTGTCACATGGATCAACCAAAGATGGCTTCTCAACTTTCACTGAAAATGCACACTGAACTGAAAACAGCTGATGTAGCAGAAATAAATATCGCTGTTGAAACATTATACCGATATGCCTGTTGCCTACAGTAATGTCAAATTATTGATAACCGCAGAAGAAATCTGTACACGAGATACTTATCAGGTACATGTACCAACAAAGCCACCGTTATAGGGCGGTCATTTGGACACGAGTACAATGGAAACTTAAAAGGCAGTTGAGATTCAACTGCTACACAGCCATCATCACTGGGCGATCATTACGCATCTATACAGGCAGATGCGATTTATCGAAAACATAGCTATTTTCTGTACAGAATAGATTTAGTATTCCGTCGAAATCTTGCTTTTGTAATAATCAATATATACAAAAGTAAACAAAAATTGCGCGTAAAAATATTTACTTTTTATTTCCGAAATTCATTATCACTTATACTTCTTACTTTTATTTGATAATACTGCTCCGCTAACTTTTTCAATTTAAGTCGGTGAGTTGAGTTAAGGTCACATTTCATCAGGAAGTACAAATCATTAGAGAGTTCACAAGTTTATGTTATGAAGCATTCCTTCGCGTGTACTACAAGGCCCATCATCTTTTTAATTAGTTCATTAATTAACACGTATAATTAATGGTAATTAATTTGTCTGTGGGTTCCATGAGTAAAAGGTTAACATAGATCACACGAAAGAATTTAATATTTGACTTTGGTGACCTTCTTTCGTCAGAAGTGAACTTTTTAATGCAAATCGATAGACAATGCTATATACTGCCCAAGGACAAATCTATCTATGCCCTGTGAAATACTTTTGAGGGCTTTGACACGAACACGTACAGTTCAAATTTCTTTGACTGTGAATGTTAACGATGTTTATCAATTTTAAAATAACGATGCTTTAAAATGTATAAATCCTGGCGAATATAACAAACATTTGGAAACACTCACTTTTCCTAACTTGTGATCGCCTCCTCTAAAATTATGCTTTTTCATGTCATCCTTATCTAAGCCATGTTATCGTTCTATTCCTGTTTTTTATCTATACTTTGTTTTCACATACATTGTATATTTTAATTGGCGCGTTAATTGATATTAATGTTTCTTTAAAAAAAATGTGTTTGTTTAATATGTAGATTGTTGTTCCCCTTTCATACTTATAATCTTTCCGGGTCAATGACCGCCGGTAGGTGTCTTGTGGATTGGGGAAGTCAATTGTTGCCGTGCTACATGTACAATGAATTCTTTCTCAACTTTATTTGAAAATTTGTTAATGTAGTCCGGCAATACGTAGACGTGCACACACGTTTGGGTGATAAACACACTTTCCTGAGTCCAACGACACACACACACCTGTGGCAATGACATAATCTTCTTGCATTTTTCTTTTTGTTTTGATACATATTTGTTATAAATATATCATTTATTGTACTTAAAAGTAAAATTTACATATTTTTATACATTCGGACATCCAAAATATACTGTAATTTTCGGAAACATCAATATAAGGATACAGATTTAAAAATAATAAAATACATATTGGAAAATATTTTGATTTATTACGTTTTCTTGTATGAAGCGTTTTATTATGTCATGTACTCTTTGTGTAACAGCACATCACGATTACTACCAGCTTATAAGTATGCATAGCATCGGTTCATGTTACAAGACTCCACGTGGTAGAGCTGACCTTGAACAATGTTTGAGGTCAAAGTTTCTCGAAGTTTATGATGACTTGAATTATGATATGTCATAACTGTCATTGCATTTACACATGTTTGTGTGCAGTTTATTAATAACAACACCAGGGCATACACGTTGTCATTAGAATGGAAAAATGTGAACTTGGTAGGTGGGGATCACGAATTGCAAAATGCGGAATAAGTAATTTGAAGATTAATTTCTTGTTGGGGGTTCAACAGTTGCAACTTGCATATGCAGTATATTTTGGTTTAAATGAGAGATCCAATTGCTTCAGGTATTATTTACATTTCTTATTAATTTCCATCGTCTCACCGTGTGCCTGGATGACATAACAGTTATATCACAATCCGCACACGACAGACAGAGATCGGTTTTACTTCACGTGAAACGTGCAACATAGTTATAATGTTTCCATGAACAGTTAGTTATCCCCTTCCTGGTTTGTGCAACGTAAACCTTTTAACATGAAGGCAGTAATGCCACTGTATGTGTTCACTCTATCCAAATTCTGGATCCCTTTTTATAGCTTCCCTTCCGCTCTAATTTTCTAAACCTTATATACTTTTTCCTCGTCTGTTATTGACTTTATACATATATACTCTATTTGAAGGTCACTAAAAAACGCTTTTCTATTTTCAAATTTTTCTTGTATTCCCGCTCCCCTGATGGATCTATGCAAATATTCTGTCTCTCTTCCTAATTGTCAAGACTTGTCAGCGAAACTTACTTTCACATCCTTGTTCAAAGCTCCTTCGCGGGCGAAGCCCGCGTCCGGTAATACACGTGTTGCCGAAGAGCTTTGTCTGTTTTCGCTAATTAGCGGAAATTGTGAAAACGAAAGCTGATGAAGCATTCTAGGAATCTCACTTCGTCGTGTCTTAATACCGCACTTTGCCCGTGATTAACAAAAATATAAAATCTTATATGTAAATAG
>JAUMGZ010006118.1:0-10353 GCA_032359645.1 Pododesmus macrochisma | reverse complement strand
AATAGTCTTGTATTTGTGTGTGTTTACCCCTCCAATATATTTAGATATGCATCAATAATTAAAATTGAGTTATTTTGCTTCTGCCTCTTTAGAACCAGCACGTGTATATGCTTTGTTTTTTATACAAAATTTGTAAGACGTCAAATAAAATACATGCAAATAATTATTACTTTTAGTATTGATAAGCATACTCATACAATGTAGCTGCGGAAAATAGCACCCAAACACTTAAAATCACCGCTATAGCAAACATATAATGCAATAAACCACAGAAAAAAAAACTTCAATACAAAAACACGACCATGGATCAATGAGTAAAATCACAAACAATGGGGGAACAAATGATATACTATATCTCTCCAAAACATCGGATAAATAAAGCAAAACCGACAGGACGAAGAAGGGACACGGGTAGGCAACATTAAAAGAAACTGAATCTTCTTACAATGTAAACAATGTAATAGACACTTCAAAACAATTTCTGTGACGTTCAATAATTCATGTGTACAAATGTACAAAATCAAGTAAATATTTTATAATAATGAGTTAGTTTTGTGGTCGTTCACATGTGCTTACAAGCTAAGTACTTTACGCTTTACTAGCAATATAGTGGGGAACAAAGCAGAATTGTTCGTGAATTCATGTTTTCGTCAAACTTTATATTATGTGTACATGTAAGCAAGCATGTGATACATGCTGCGTCCGTAGACTATGTTTTGCAAATATTTAAATTTAAATTAGTCTTTTTTAAAACCTTTTGCTGATTACGAGTGTGCCTATTGTTGATTTTTATTAGCAAGACGTTAGTCTATAATTTAATTAAAAAAATAAACAATAATATTTAATTGAAGTCATTTGCGTATTTACTAAAGTGATCATACGATTATGCTATTAGTTGCACTTGTAGAAATAGTTCGGAGAAGGGGTAAGTTTTAAACGGTCTTCCGTAAGTTTACACTTACATTGAGTATTTTGCCGTAGATGTTACCTACTTGTTACCCTATATAAATGTTTCCATTTAGTCGTCGTCAGCTTAAATAGCCAATTCTGACTCGTTTTGCTAAAAACGTTCTGAGTATAACGGCGTATTTCAGTTATCAATAGTATTTTGTATATTTATGGAACTATTTGATCATTGTTAAAATATAGCACCTTCAAATCATTGCATCATTTGTGTTGGCTTCGTTTGATCTAAAGATGCAATGTTTAAGGCGGTATAATATGTAAAAACAGGATGAGCTGAAACAATGGTTCATGTGGTCTATAACATGTAAATACTTCATTCTCATTACCTACTTCTTTGTGGGACAGGTATATAGTTTCACCATACTTCAATTGGTTTAATATCTTCTTTCAATATTAGCAAATTATAAATACATTTGACATTTTCAAGTACATAAATGCATTTTTATAAATTTTATTCTCTATATAGCATAAGCTCAAAATGTCACAGTAGCCGTTTTTGTTTTTTTTTTAATTTGTTTTCTTCATTTTTTGACAATGTTATATAAATGAACAAGATGTGTATGCGTTGCAGAATTTTCTTACAAAATATGTCCACGTCCCTACATTTATATGTATTATCATAATTTCAGTTGCTTGTAAATATCGTATATATTTCTGAGTTGAGGTCCTTCTCCCTTGCAACACGATTTACTAATTTAACAAATTTCTGCTATAATTATAGTTACACAATATTTTAACACATAAAGTTCTATCAATAATATCTAATAATAAATGACGTGTACTCACGATGCGGGATGAAGACTTCTTTGAGACGAGCAGACGTATACTCCATAAAGAATAAACAACAAAACATTAAATAAATCCAACACATGGTGCATGTCATCTGCAGGTCCCTGAAAAATCAATTTATGAATGTTATATAATTTTCGTATAACTAAACCAGTCAAAAGTGTATGAAGTCTTATTCTTTGTTCGTAAAATGAGTGTTATTTGTGTTATTTCTTTAAGGAAGGTCACGTCTTGCTGTAGAATTGGTTATTGATTTTTGTAAGAATTTGAGATCGTGTGGAATCCGTGACTTACAATTTTATATTCTGCTTAAATTGCAATTAGTTATCTATGGATGTGATATATTAAGCAGTCGTAACAGGACACTTCTTCTGGGTTTTATTTTTAAGAGTTGTTATATCTATGCCATCTTTTAATATCAAAATAAAATGTATATATAGAGTAATAATCATTGTATTATTGTCTTCTTTATAATATTACAAAATGCCATCAGCCGATATTTCGTATTCCGGCACATAAATGTTCTGCGTATAAAACATTGTTGTTTGTCATAAAAAGTACACTACGGAAAACCTACATTGTAGTTAATGAGTTCTCATCACGTACGCTTTGTAGGAAGGATACCATCTGAATCAGAGAGACTGACGACCACCGAGAATGCCAACAAATGGCGAAAAGAACATACAGAAAACCATATTTAAAACATATTCGAGGCCAGACGCTACCAAAGAGCTACTTAGGATGTACATTCCACATATAAATTGGTATGGTTAAACCGCTGAATGAGATCCCAGCTATGCGTGTAAGTTCAGGCGGCACAGCGGTCCGAGTTCGATACTTAGTGCTGCAAGAGGGATGGTAGAGGATCGCCAACTTGAACACGTGGTTTAAACCGGGCAATTCGCAGAAAGTTTCACCTCGCGCTAGCATAAGTGTAAACGATAAAAGTTTCGACACACTTTTTATAACTTTTATTCTAGTCGTTGTAAAATAAGATTTAAACTTTAAGTCAACTAAAGTCGGGGCCTCAAACCACAAGCAGTTTTTAAAAATTGAAAATTTACCTTCTTTATAGTAAATCATGACTCAAAAAGCACAGAATTCAGGAATGGCCGTAAAAAAAACCTTCTTTATATTTAATCATGACTCAACAAGCACAGAATTTAGGAGTGGCCGTAAAATAAACCTTCTTTATATTAAATCATGACTCAAAAAGCACAGAATTCAGGAGTGGCCATAAAATAAACCTTCTTTATATTAAATCACGACTCAAAAAGCACAGAATTCAGGAGTGGCCGTAAAATAAACCTTTTTTATATTAAATCATGACTCAAAAAGCACAGAATTCAAGAGTGGCCGTAAAATAAACCTTTTTTATATCTAATCATGACACAACAAGCACAGAATTCAGCAGTGGCCGTAAAATAAACCTTCTTTATATTAAATCATGACACAACAAGCACAGAATTCAGCAGTGGCCGTAAAATAAACCTTCTTTATATTAAATCATGACTCAAAAAGCACAGAATTCAGGAGTGGCCGTAAAATAAACCTTTTTTATATTTAATCATGACTCAACAAGCACAGAATTCAGGAGTGGCCGTAAAATAAACCTTCTTGATATTAAATCATGACTCAAAAAGCACAGAATTCAAGAGTGGCCGTAAAATAAACCTTTTTTATATCTAATCATGACTCAACAAGCACACAATACAGGAGTGGTCGTAAAAATATATACATGTATATATAATATGTATATGGTAGACCCTGGTGAAAAACAGCCAGGGTGATCCAGTCCACACAAAGGTACAATTTGGTGTGTAAAACACGTTGTTGTAAGAAAAGTCAAAGCAATATGTGAGACCATACCATCCGAAAAAAACATATAAAGTGACTTCTCTTTGTTTATTATGGAAAACTACAATGACGATGTTGTGAGTATTATTTCATTTCAAAATAAGCGACAAAGACGCAACTTTTTAAATCAAGCTCCCAAATCGTGATCTGTAACTTTCGAACAAATGATCCACAGATGAATATGTGTAAAATGACTATAGATAGCACTGTATTAACGACACATGTTACTAGTACATGTCTTTACCTACATGTATCAGTTGTAAATATAGTGTAATGACGCATCAAGTTAATATTCCTTTTTATTTATATTCTGTTCTGTTACTGACTCTTTTTTATCAATTGTTTAGTATAAAACTCAACTGCTGTATGATCCTCCTTCTGTATATTGAAAACGGCAACTGTACTATACATTGTAAATGATAGAAAATATAAAAATGTTTGTAACATATGTTTCATATTTAATTTCTTAAAAAAATTCGATCCAGACAAACGAGAAGAAGTCGTTAGTTACATGTATATTGTAGCTTACCCTCCCACAAACTGCGAGTACTAAAATAATAACAAACGCATTGTCGATATTGGTCGAAACTTTTGTGTCTGTGTGATCGCTGTAATTCAACTTGTTCATGATAGTTTCTTGATTCCTAACAGTATTGTAAAGAGTTGGTTGGCTAAGCAATATGCTACATTCAGAATGTACCTTTAGTTATTCAACCTGTCGTGACATGGTCAATCAATTATATCTACAACACATTTTCCAAACGAGGGACAAAGTAGGATCTGAACAACCTAGACACTATTCGAAGCAGAAATGACAATACTTGGACATAGGCAAATCAAAGAAACATGTGGGCGTACACACACAAAACACAAATATGGAAAGATCATCAATTTCTATTCAAACTAGAAATGACAGCAGACGTCCGCAAACACAAACATGGCCGCCATGTTACCTGCGTATCACGTCTGTACATGTATATGACAGTCTTTACAAGAGTACAAACTTGCAAGGTGAGACCTACTACATGTACTACTACTACAACAACTACTATACTACCAAATCATTACAATCTATAAAAGGGAAGCGAAACTTCCTAATCAAAAATTAAACTTACTTTTCAAGTTTAAATCAGTCCCGACCATATCAAATATTGTACTTACTCCTCTCATTGCATCACATAGTCGTTATGTTATATGGTATACACTTTACTACTGTATATACACACTGCGCATTTGAACTTAAGTATATAAAAGTCATTGTTCCAAGAAAGAAACTTAAATTTCGTTGTTGCAACAGCTTGACAGATATCTAATGATATAGTTAAAGAAACTTTAATCAATATCCATTTCACACTGAGATCGATAGAATTACACACACCATTTTATACAGTCTGAAGGTGAATGCTTGCATTGCAATACTGACATCTCAAATAGTGCAATAAAATACTATACATTTTGCTGATAAATATGAATGCACATTCTCACTTAAAAGATACAATCACCGACAATCAATACTCTGATGCAACCTCTTTAATGCTGCAGTTATGTATATGGATTTAAGGATTTAAATTTGACCTGATTGTGCTTTCTAAATCTCTCCAGTGCTTGACACCTTACTTCGATAGGATAGGGAGGTTAGAATGTCTCGATGACAGCTACCTTTGTTGTTCTTTTATTTCCCTACAAATATTAAACAGGTCAGCAAGGTCAGAGGTTAGACAACAATTAACACTTCTTTAGAAGGGGCCTCCAACTGACGATAATATATAGAGTGAGTTATATCCCATTGCTACAATAAAAGCGTATTGTAACGTAAAATTAGAAGAGTATACGGTATCATGGTTGCACGAGTTAACCATTCTTCTTGTACTAATCCAGTAATCTTATTGCTTTATTTCCGGTTCCAGTTGCCGTTGCTCTTCTTGAACTAATACAGTAATCTTATTGCTTTATTTCCGGTTCCAGTTGCCGTTGCTTTTCTTGAACTAATCCAGTTATCTTATTTATTTACTTCCGGTTCCATTTACCGTTTCTCTTCTTGTTCTTTCAATGGTTTTTTAATCCTTTGGTTTCAGTGACATATTGTTATCGCACGTTTAAATCTTTATAAAACAAACAATTAAACCCATATACAATATTTTTATGACAAACTTACAATTTGTTTATATGCACAACTTGCTGTGCAAGCACATTGTATGTATCAATAAGACATTAAACGGTTTACATCAAGTGATGCAATTCAGAAGATATAAATAGTTTAACAAACAAACCGTGCATGTGCATTTACATTTACGTCACGAAAAGGTTTAATGTAATGCAAAAGGTCGATGCATGTTTGATCAAATATATAATGTCCACTATATACAAAACAAAACTATCTCGGACATAGTTTAAGAAGAAATAGACGATTTTGGACGTTTTCCATAACAAAGACACCAATATAAGAGCTTTAAAAGCAACTAGGAAGTTTAAAAAATTGTCGAAAAACGAAATAAATCTTGACGCAGACATGTTCGAAGAGAACATCGAAAGACAAGAGCAACTGTATACATGTACACAAGCACTTCACAAAAATTGATAGGTTGCGTATCCGCCAACCAAGTGCCGATAACTCGGCACGTTCATTCGTCGAAACTGAAGTTGGTATTCTATGGCAATTTTAAACACCCTGATGAAAAACAACAAGGCCATCATCTGTGTGATCGGCACCTGACAGGAAGCACATGTCTTATTCCAAAGTCGGTCCACAAACGGTCCCCTATATACATGTATGCATCTACATTAAAGACAGTGTTCTGCTCTAACTAACAGTTAACTGAAGGTCCAAATCAACGTTCAAAGAACAATGAAATGGCATGTCTTTGGAAAGATATTTGCTTGCAGTGTTGCACTGCATTTGTGGCATTCAGTCACAACGGTTAATTATTGATTGTCGGTTGTGTTACATGGAATTGTTGGTAACTTGATTTCTTGCATACTAACTACATATGTACCTATGTTATATGTAATTTAATCATTTCTCCAGAAGATCTTATCTTACAATGCTGTGCTACGTTGCACGTCTTTCGTATCATTGACAAACACGTCTTCACTTTGTCGTTCGCTCTTAACGTTATATGTCAGCATTTGCTGTCCCTTATAATAAACATAACTAAACGGCATGGTTTATAATCCCCTATAAGATGGCTACACTCAATTTGTTTGTTCTATTGGGGTTTAGCGTCCCTTTAACTCATGTATAGGTCATATTGAGACGGTGTCTGCTTGAGACAGTGCGCACTACAAACAGACAGTCATGTTAATATGAAAGCAACCATTATACATATCTAAAATACTTGAAGATAACGTACTATAAATTGATTCTTTTGATGCTGTCCAAATTACCAAGTCGCTTTAAAATGACTGTACAAATTCAATTTTAAAACTATAAATCATCTTCCTAACGACACTTCATGACACTACAAGAGTCAGGACACATGTTAAAGTTGTGTTTTTTGAATTTTTATTAACGCAACTGCAGTTCTTAAATTATGATTAATGTAAAAGAAAGCAGAATTTATTAAAGCATTTCATCCACCGTGCTTCGTCTATAACCGTATTACAGCAAATGTTACAATTACAAACTGGCAAAGTTTTGCCGCACATTTATAAGAGCGTTTTTTAAATGACATTTCACATGTAGCTATCATTTCTACTCGCTAAGTTTTTTTAATTTTAATTTTTTATTTTCATTTCACAAATACAAAACAATACAATTCTATCACACACATACAACAATATATGGTAAAAACAAAAATACTAAGTTTAAATCCAAAAGACATTTTTCTGAGCATCTCTCAAAGAATTATACATACTGTACATGTATACATTTTGCATTTCAGAAAAGCCTTAATTACTATCTACATGCATTTCGCTAATTTAGTATAATTTAATAAACGTTCTGTTTCCTATTCTTATTGGTTAAGAAGGTGAAATGTTTTCTTTTTCATTTTTCAATGATGAAAGTAAGAACGACATCATTATTAGTGTTGCCGAAGCAACATTTGTTTGATATCAATGAGAAATTCCAATCTAATTAAGATTAGACCTGTAGTTTCCGCTCCTCGACGATACACTCCAATACAAGATCTAACAACTCCCCGTTTAAGGTCACCTCAGCATGACCTTTGTTCTTAGCCAATCAGCGTATCGCCGTCTTAATCGTTGGTGTAAGCGTTTATAGAAAGTTTATACAAAGTGCACCGACGATTAAAAAGACGATGCGCTGATT
Source organism: Pododesmus macrochisma (assembly GCA_032359645.1). Lineage (NCBI taxonomy): Eukaryota > Metazoa > Mollusca > Bivalvia > Pectinida > Anomiidae > Pododesmus > Pododesmus macrochisma. The sequence continues at coordinate 2,471 of JAUMGZ010006118.1, read as the reverse complement.
GGCTAAGAGCAAAGGTCATGCTGAGGTGACCTCAAACGGGGAGTTGTGAGATCTTGTATTGGAGTGTATCGTCGAGGAGCGGAATATACAGGTCTAATTTAAATTAGATTGTGAGAAATTCGTACTCGATACTTAAGTCTGAGATTCTATTTGTTCTGTTGCTTTTACTAAAGAAATGAATTTTAATCCAACGTACTTGTGTTTTTTTTAAATCAAATTATTATGAAATATCTTAATATCTTTTCATTTTATCAAGGTATGAAAAATACACACCATTTACGAGTTAAGTAGTGGTGTAATCGGTCATTTTACAAAGTAGGAAGCCACAATCTCAAGATACTGTTACCTAAATACAAGTCCATAGACACATGCAACCTAGAGGAGAACAGAAGTGTACATACGGAACTAAAAAAAAAATAACCTCAAAAGGAAAAAAATGAAATATTAAGCAATGATTCAATTTTCGGCTGAATATATATCAGTTTTGTCTAGTTAATCTATTTTAAATTAAAACTGTTTATATTTTACCAAATAGATTTCCTGACGTGTTCTTGTAACTATTAAAACAAAAGGCGTAAGGATGTGTCCACTAAAATAGATAAAAATACGTTTCGTTGGTCTTTTGAAGAAAAGGCCATAATAATTGTAGACATTGACAAATGGCATCTTTCTTTTCGTTTTACTATGTTATAACGTGTTATATATGCTGCGGTAAATAACACGTAAAATGATTACCCGAGGACGGTATAATTGTGCTTGATGATGGGAGTAAAAAGATTACTCCCAGTAAAAAGATTACTCCAACAAATTGTTTGCGTCTGTGTCTGTCTCAAGGTTAAACTCTAAATATTGTCTCTGCTATGTTCCAGTTCTTAAAAGTAACAGCTTTATATAAAGAAACATTGGTTATATTGAACTCACAGAATAAGTGAATACAATTAATGTAGCATACTCTTACGTCATGTTAGATAAAATAGTCCTACATATATATAAGGCACTACATATATACATTTTAAAGTATTATTTTATAATGTATATAAATATATAAAACATTTGACTGCAAACGATCGATTTCAAAATCTGTTATATTCTAACCGTAAAATCTGGTGCACTATCTACTTTGTATTTTAAAAGTTTTTCTGTGACTTGGTAACTTAGTTTTGCATATTTCTTTAAAATGATCCTATGGTTAGGCCTACTATGTAACACATTTATTATTAATACACAGGTCAATACTATGAGATTATTACCATTTTTGATGAGTGTTAAATATACAAGAATGGCTACAGCATTCAACAATGCCGTAATTCCACGACTGCACGTTTTCTTTTTTATTCAAAGAGTTCTACACGTGTAATAAAACATTAGGAGAATAAAAAACAAAGATACAAACAAATGAGAGAACAACACACAGCAGATACATGGCAAATTAAGTAGCAATATTGCACGTTTTTGTCAAATGGCTCCATCTTGTCTGCAAATGCTTCTGTGTATTGTTACATTGTATAAGCTATCTTTATATGTATTTATATCATAAACAACACAGAGACACATCACCACGAGATCTCAAAGAACAATCGGGTCACATTATGTACAGTTTATGTTTTTGTACATAACATAAGACGTCTTAATGTTTATAACCCACTGTTCCGGTCAACGTTGAATCTGCTGTTTGACTTTACTCACGATATCCGATGGGAGTAATATGAATATGATTAGATGTGGTTAAAAAGCGTAAGCCGAAATAGTTAAGTAAACAGAGCAAAGAAAATGAACAGGGTAACTTTTCTTTCCATCGAAACAAAGAGATCACGTGACCGATGAACAGTTCAAAAAATGTATTAACACGGAGACATCATGTGGAATGTCACATGTTTAGCAGGAAATGCTTGCTCTACACAGACATTACCCGGTTTCGCTTATCGTTTCATATTTTCTTTCTGTAAGTCTCCTGATTCTATTCTAGTTTGCCTGTGTATGTAAATACGGTTAAAGAATGATGCGTTTTTGTTTTTAAGAATACATGTGTTTTGGATAACAGTATTACTGGTTCAATGTTCAATTTCTGAGTTTATTAAAACCCCTGTCGTATTGCAAATGTTTTACTATTTAAAAACAAGATGATCATGGGGCCTTAACATCCATCAGGTTGAAATCTGCCCAATAGTTTTCGGAGAAAAAAGTCATTTAAAGACATACTGTCAATTTCCCCCCTTTGGCCTTCCCACCTGTCCCCTTTGGGTCAGGGACTTCACTTGTACAATCTTAAATCCCCTTCCCCTAAGGATGCTTCCTGCCAAATTTGGTTAAAATCTGCCCAATAGTCTCAGAGGAGATGTCGTTTAAAGACATACGGTCAAATTACCCCTTTTGGCCCCGCCAACCTGTCCCCTGGGGAGTCAGATACTTCATTTGTACAATCTTGAATACCCTAACCCTAAGGATGCTTCCTGCCAAATTTGGTTGAAATC
>JAUMGZ010006107.1:0-10353 GCA_032359645.1 Pododesmus macrochisma | reverse complement strand
AGCATAATAATAACAATAGAGTTGTGTTTTGCAGTTACTATGCCAAAATAGTTGACAGTGTTGAGGCATAGTTTACTTACCTTCGGATCGTGACATTCATGTAGAGGAGATGTTGAGAAAAATACAACCCGGATACAGCAACATTATTCAAAGCAAAAGCGATGATAAAACTGTCTCGTGTCTTCTTCTGCAAATGACTCTTTACACAATGGGCGGCTATTTTAAATATAATGACGGTTATAAAAACATTGTGTACATAGACTTGGGCAAATCAAAGACAACGAGGGGATGCCTACAGAAAAAAATCAGAACAAATAAAAACATTTAATAACTAAAACAATGAAAAGATAAGCTTACAAACCTATACTGCAGTATATAAGCAACAATCATTATCTTTACAGCTAAACTGTGTTATATTGTTTAGTTTGATGTGAGAGCGCAATGGCATGGTTGTGTTACGCTTTATTTGGTGGAATTTACAGCCAACAAGGCGCGACTTTATGTAAAAAGAAATAGAACATAATAGGGCGATCTTACTTACTCCCGACAAAGCTTTTATAGTAATGTAGGGTTGTATCCCCCTCAAAACTAGATTCCCCTTTTGACCCTACCTTTTGATGATGTAAAGCTCATTTTTTGGTTTGACTTCACTAATATATTGCATTTATAGTAAGGGGCCCTTTACACAACTGGTAGAACAAGGAGAAGTGAAGCTTAGTTTGTCAAATAAAGAAACAAGTCAAATGTTATGTTGATCAAATGGCATTTTAATTTTTTTTAGAAAATGCCATAAACAATATATATAATAATAACATAATTATACAGATACAATTTTAACTTTAGACAAATCTAAACAAACATATATAATAATTACATAATTCAACAGATACAATTTTAACTGTAGACAAATCTGGGCCTACAAAACGCCACACCCATATATACTAAAAAGGTAACAAAACCGTACTGAAAAAATTACAAAGTACAGAGTATAGCTAGTAAAACATGTTAATTAATAAAAATCATGTTAAACCTCCCCTTTGTGGCCTCCTCGTGCCCTGAGGAAAACAACTCTTAAAGAAAAACCTCAAGCCCAAGAGCAGTAAATTAGAAGCTCGAAATCCGAGTCTGCCGAAAAGAGTTGGCCGGGGAGGGGTGCGTGGGCTAGGTCGTCGCACCATAATATAAGTAGACAAACAATCTGAGATCATCTGTACATTATTTACACTAGACTAACATGAGGGTGTTATATAAGGTAAAAGCAATGAATATATGTTGAATATAACACATAACAAAATTTAAGTGTTTCATAACATGACTATTTTAGCCAATTTAGGTATAATAGTATCCACAATGAAGGTTTGTACTGTGATAATAACAATCAAATAATGTGCATACAAAAAATACGCAGACATAAACCCAAAATGAGTATAAGGATATAAAATGTTAATGATATGTGTGTCTACTTGTAATATCATTCAGGTAGAGACAAAAAATAATTAGTCGGGTGCCTTAGGGCAAAAAAACATCTCCCGTAGGATTTTCGTGAAGAAAGTGCAAGGCATATACCATCGTGTTCAGGACATTATTGGGCATTAGAAAAAGTATGCCTTGCCTCTTGATCCCGCGACCAGTGGTCAGTGCGGGGCTTTAAATGTGGTCAGTCGGGGATTCTGGCCATTTTGCATAACGCAGTTCAAACTACCATTCCAATGTGATTTAATACTAGTAAGTAATTTAAACAATACCTAGTTATAAAATATACATAATTCTATGCAAAAAATAAATAAAAGTTGATAAATTTAAATAATTCAAGTAGATATTTAATTTCAGATTGTCCATATGTGAAAAGTGGAATGGAATGTCACATAGATATTTTGTTTTACAATTTACTAATTCTTTATGTCTGGCAATTTCGCATTTAATATATGTATTGAACTACAGCTAATATAATGCGATCGTATTTGGAAACATAAAATCTATATGTAGGAAGAAAATGGATATTATGTATAAAAGTTTTATCGCGATTTTCCGTTTCCGGATCTCTTATTCGTTTCTAATTGCTGATTTTCGTGCAGTGAAGCTGTTCCGGTGAAGTTTTCTTAGCCGCTATGGTTTGAAAACAAACAACACAATCATGTAACAATGCAAACAGAAGGTAAATATCAATTAATAATACAGCTATGTGTGAATAATAATCACAAAAGAATGTACCGAAGACATCAATATCGCATATACATTGCCACAAACATCCATTTTAATGCCGGGTGTGTTTGGCATTTTGACCTCTACAAATTTTCAACTCGCTGTACTGTACAGTAGTTCCTTGATTTATCAATCATAAAAACGTTATACAAATATCTCCCCAGTGTAAATATTAAATATAAAATATTAAATATACAAACTGATAAATAAAACAATACAAGTATCTCTCTAGTGTATATGAACTGGAAAAGGCAAAAAAGTGAATTGACACCGGATGATTATATTGTAATGTGGAGGGCTGATCCGGTCTTTTTGGGCGCCGTTTTACTTAATTATTCCCATTTGGTGATATCACTCATTCGAATAGGTGATATCACCCATTCATTCTCACCTATTTGAATAGGTGATATCACTCATTCATTTTGAATAGGTGATATCACTCATTCATTTTGAATTGGTGATATTACCTATTTGTAATCAATAAGTGATTTCAGCTATTCGAATTAGTTATATCAGCTATTCGAAAAGGTGATATCACTAATTCGAATAGGTGATATCACTTATTCATAACAAAAAGATGATATCACCAATTCAAGATCAATGAGTGATGTAACCTATTGGATTAGCACACATAATTATTGGAACCAAACAACAGTTGCTCCCTTGCCTGTTCCCTCTAAAAATAAAGATCAGCACATTGTTACTAGATTAGATCAGGCAAATTAATGAGGAAATTCTCAAAAAAAAAGTTCAACAAACCAACTATATCCTGCTAGCACATTGTTCTTTTTTGTACTGACAATGTTGATTGTATAGCCTTTAATGAAAAAAAAACCTGGACAGATACACAATCTAATTAAAAGTAGACCTGTATATTCTGCTCCTCGACCATACACTCTAATATAGGATCTAACAACACCCCGTTTGAGGTCACCTCAGCATGACATTTGCTCTTAGCCAACCAGTGCATCCACTTCTTAATTGTTGGTGTAAGCCTTTATAGAAAGTGTTTAGTAATAACTCGAAATTATTTATGCGATTGGACAGATACACATATTAAAGATGAAATATAGTTGATTTTAAGAAGACTTCCGTGTGTACCTATTTTGAACGAATGAGTGATATCATTTATTCCAATAGGTGATATCACTTATTCATTCGAATAGATGATATTACTCATTCATTCTATATCACCTATTTGAATAGGTGACATCACCAATTCGAATAGTTGATATCACTCATTCATTCTATATCACCTATTTGAATAGGTGATATCACCAATTCGAATAGGTGATATCACCCATTCATTCAGAACAGGTGATATCACAAAATGAAAATTAAAACAACGCCCCGTACAGTCTGGATTTTGTAGAATACATACATAAAGTGATGACATATATGTCAATAAATATCAATATAATTTTATCAGATAATTTTAAAAGCAGAAATAAACATTATAAATGTAGATCATTAAATCTCCCTCCTAACCATAAAATGGTAAATTCTAGTGCATGTGTTATATAAAAATATAACCTGGATAGTTTGTGCCTAGTCTACATTTGTGTTTTTAAGAATAATTGGTAAGGTTGATTATTATGGTTAAAATAGTTTAGAATGTTTTTGTTAAGAACGTTAGTTTGACACGTATCAATGAATGTTTTTTAAATCAGGTTTCTTTAATTGAAATAGTTCTTATAAATATAATTTATTTGATAGGTAGTGGTGCAGCTACTTATACAAAAAGAAGAGGTCCTGCTATTGAAAATCATCTGGCAAAAAGATCCCTATACACAACAGACTATGAAAAATGCCTAATATGTCAATCCATTTGAAACTGAAGAACCTTCTGCCGTCAACATTATGTCAAGAGCTATTATGCCCCAAGATATAACACATGTTCTGACAAATGTCACTTGTACTCGGGACCAACAATATGCAGATTTTGTTTGACAGAGACTGAATTCCAATAATGGTATAAATGTATGGGCTCCATTGAAGAAAGTCAAGCTAAGAACCCGGAAACAAAGCACGAAAAAAACATCAATATCTACTGGAGGAAAAGTCGTCGAATTGTGCGAGGACAGAAACTTTTTTGCTAGAATGTTAATAGTTGCTCGTTTCCGACCTGAGATAACATTACAGGAAACACTTGGACATATGAGCTTGCTGTTGTACCTGGATCACCGTTTTCTATGGTTCATACACCCTGCTAAAGTCAGCTAATGAAATTGTTGGAGAACCTGACTTTAGACACTGATTCAGAGCCATTAGTAGGCATTGATATATCAAAACCAAAAGGAGCTGCAATTGTTGATGGTATGGTAGAGGTTCAAAGTTTATTCAAGCCTCCATGTATTAAAACTTGCAATGATCTCGGTAACCACTTTATACAGTCATATGAAGAAACACATATTGTATTTGACTGATATGACATGGATACATTACTTAAACACTTAAACAGGCAACACGAGCTAAACGATTAGGCAAGACTGCTGGGATAGTCTATAAAATTTAGGACAATACTCAAATTAAAAACGTACAAATGAAGCAGTTGCTGTCATCTAATCAAACAAAAGATCAGCTAACTTCCTATCTTGCTGACAACTGATCTCCTATGGCACGGACAAGAATAATTTTGGTTGCATTGAAAGATATGTGTAAAAGCTCAAATGGTGACACTTTATATCTTTCAAGTTCTCAGGAAGAGGCAGACACCAAACTAATTCTTCATGGGATAGACATAACCAAACATAACCAGGTCTCACACATAGATATTTGTTCTCAAGACACTGATGTACTAGTCTTAGCTATACAGATGTCATTAGATATGTCTGAAGATACATTTTTTCGTAACCCGGGTACAAAAGAGAATAAAAGAAGTATCAAAATCAGAGACATTCATCAGAAGCTCGGAAACACCATGGCTGCTGCTCTTCCAGTCCTTCATGCTCTCTCTGGTGCAGACAATACTTGGTCATTTGTAAGAAAAAGGAAAACTTGTCCTGGAACACTTTTTTGCAATCAGATAGTGACATATTAAAAGTTTTCACTGAAATGGGAATGTGCACAACCTTGTCAGAAAACCAGTTTTTGACATTGGAGAAGTTTGTTTGTAAAGTGTACTGTCCAGGTTCCAACATTCAAACTGTATCAGCATTAACATTTTAAGATGGCATCTATTTAGAACAAAACAAAGTGAATCGGAAAAATTGCCTCCAACTCGTGCAGCTTTAAATTTTGCTTTAATAGTGTGCTCGTTATGTTCTACATCCCAACTTACCTGATCTAGTGCATTAGGGTTGGGAACTAGATGATGGTGTGTATAAGCCAGAAATGACAACATTGTTAACTGCACCAATATCAATAATCAAACTAGTAAAATGTTCATGTTCTAAGACAAAATACAGCAGCAGTTAATGCAAGTGCAGAAAGAACAGACTTGTCTGTACAGAATTGTGTGAATGTAGGGCAGATGATAAAGACTACAAGAAAGTGATTTCAAAGAATATGCTATAGAGGAAATTGATCCATTGGTCTAGAATTATACAATATTTGTAAAAATAGAACATACCCGGTACATACATGTAATTCATGATATATATTGCTTGTATGTTAACTTCCTTCAATGCATTGTGATAAGCATTAATAACTAAAATTGATAAGTTGTTTTAAAAGTATTATCATGATGATTAAGTATTATCATAAACGTTGAAAATTGTCTGCTTTGTTTATGCATACCGCAAGTTAAAACAAATATTGTTGTTACTGCAAAATATGTAAATAAGAGTGGTTAATAGGGGAAAGCATTTTGTGAGAAAATAGCATTTGTATGCTATCAACCAGTTTCTGGTAGATGATGGTATTCTAATTATCATTGTTTAATTGTATTCTTGTGTTATCAAGAAAAAGAATATATTTTTTGTGAATTTTTTGTGACATAAGGAAATATTTAAGGAATATTTTTGATTATTGATGTTAAAAAGACTTATTTTTCATATTTTATGCTAAAAACAAAGACATTAATAAGTATAAGGGATAATTACATTCCACCTACCCTTTATTTGCTAAGTACTAAAGCCAAATGACAAAGTGCTATTTAAAAGATGATGAAAATTTTTTTTTTTATAAAATAATGATTTCTATATTTTTTAGGGGTAGGGGAAAGATTTCTCCCCAAAATCATATTCCATATTATCAAATTTGGTTTTGATAATTTATAAATCTTAAAATATATCAACCTAACCGAACTGTGACATTTTAAGATATAAGAATTGACTTTTTCGAAATTTTGAGACATTTTACATCAAATTTTGTTTAAATCACATGAAACAAAAATGGACAATTTTGGGATATTTTGTTTATATTATTTTCAAATATCATGTTTATGGATATATTTGGTTATTAAAATAACCTCTTACATATATCCAAGAAATAACAAGCAAATAAATCAAATATATACCACTTTTTATTCAGATAGTTTGCTTTTATTGAAAATAGTATGAAAACCTAATTGGTCCAATATTGATGACGTCATAAAAATTTCCAGTTGCGGGTTTCAGAGGCAAGGCATACATTTTTGCCATCCTCTATCTGTATAGAACAAATTGTATATAGTCTCTATATTTCTTCCTAAAATTCCTACGGATTTCCCTAAGGCACCAGACTAATTGTGTTGAATTGGAATTTTGTGCATTTTGCGTTATGTTTTGTAAGGACGTTGGAGATATTTTTTATCAAAGACATCCTGGTAGTCCGAGAATTAAATCTTTTGACGGCAAATCAAAAAGAAAAAAAATTTACTTCCGGAATGTCAATGCGTTCTGACATAATAAATGAACGAGACTGAAAAAGTAATAGTTAAAAAATGTTCTATTCATGTTAAAAAAAAATTGCGTACCAAAACAAAGCCATCTGTAGATACCATGCCTGAAGTCTATTTGTTACTTGTGACATTTTCTTGTGTTATTTCCATTTTTTGTCTCGTGTCAATTATACATGACTATCGCATGTTAAACATGCAGATTGTCATGAACTCTACTCACTTTCTGAAATTCTATTGAGTAATAATTCCCTCGACTAATTACCCAAGTCAGTTATTGTCAGTATTTTAGATCAGCGATGACAGCGCCATAAAAATATTTCATTAACGGATTCACAGGGGAGACAACTTTTGTTCAATAAATACAATAGTCGCTGTAGAAGTTATTTGTAGTACACATGATTTTTTACTGGCATGTGCACTATTTAATAATGTATGTACGTGTACAATGTCAGTTTTAACACGTGCATGTCCATGGACCTACGGCTTTAGAATACCGTCTTGGTTTTTCGTATTACTACTTTAACCAATTTCACAATGAACCTTTTCATATTAAACTATTGTAAAAATTGTGAAGGAGATAGACGAGAACAATTTCATCGACATTATTAAAGAAATCTACAAGTGTCATGTCAACTCACAGTATACATAACTTTCTCCCTATTTGATTCGGAACAATAAAGTCTTAGTACAAATTTATGTTTTTGTAGTTACATGTGTCAATGGTTGTATGAAATTTACCATATGAAGCGCAAGTCAATATTATTAGAACCAATATAGTAATAAAAAAACAAAAAAAAACGATCGACAAAGAATGAACAAAAAATTGTTTGAGTTGTTGTACGTGGCCGCCAACAAATATGGCGGAGCTTAATTGTTACCATGTTGTCCGTCTGTTCGTTTGTCTGATAATATTTGTGTAACCCATGCTAGTGCATGTATATTGCCTTGCTCGGTGGCGCTTCTGTTCGCTTATTCGTATCAAGCATTCATTCAAACAACCAAAGTTCACGCAATGATTTATAAACTACATCAAACGGATATGTTATCTTAGACAAAATTTAAATTTGTAATATACAACATCTTATCATCAACTTAGTAGTATAGTGGAAGTTGATTTTACATGTACATTTAACTCGTATGGTGTGGAGATCAGTCTAAAAATTGTATGTAGTTATATTGCCGTCTTGATTAATTATTGCATTGTACAGCCTCTATATTCAAGTGGTCTCTTGCAATGATTGTAAATGTTTAATTTCTAAGAAGTACATTCAAGGGTCACATGGTTAATATATGAATGTATAAAGTACGAAAATCTAAAACGATTATCAAAAGAACTAAGTCCATGGACATGGGCAAACAAAAAGGAAAACATGAGACACACATAGAAAAAACAAAAATACAATTATTAACGAAAAAGTAAACATCACCAACTTCTATTAAAAAGCTTGAAGCGAAATCAGGTGTTCGCGAACGAGGAAACGTTGCCTGCAACACCTGTGTCACCCGCCGCGATGTTTCCGTGTCATTTCGATACACACATATATATGTGGCAACGACTATTTGAGTCTGAAATTGATGCGTTAACTGTATGTGTTGTTTCATGTCCTATCTATCGTGATTAATATCGTATGTCATTAGATAGTCTGCGATACTTATATATAAATATCAAACTACATGTATCAGTATACATACATGTATTTTTATATTAATTGAGTATCAACTATTGTTGAAAAGTACTATGAACTTTGATACGGAACTATTGAAAAACGATTTGCTTTATAATACACGATATATCATAATATTACAGTTCATTAACAAAAAGGATTTTCAATGACACACAATCTTTTAAATTTTCATTCACGATTAAGCTGACTTTGTGTTGCATAAACTTAATTTAACGTAACTAAATTTATCGAATCACGACCATGTGTTGTGAATGTGGTGCATTATGACATTTATAAGTATCAATGCTTATTTCAGAATCTCCCCAGGTAAAATTGTTATCTGTTCTGAAGTATGTAAGTATGACTTATAAATACCGGTAAACTATTGTTTAATCGAATACAACGGAGGCCCCCATTTATCACTGAAATGCTCTGTATATATTTATACCATTAAACGGTCTAGTTACATGAACTCTTGCGATGTATATTAGTTGCCACTTTCTTCTTTATACCCTCTGTGACGTATGACATTTGATTATCACTAATTGAACTTAGACGTATTTTCAGCTTTATGAAAGTTCTTCATTTACCTGAATTAAGTTTCAGTGTGTTCTATATGTAAGAGTACCGGTAACCCATATAGTGTGACAGTGGTTGTTCCAAAACGATTACTCGACGATAGACTTTGCATCACCGAGGACCTCCGTAATGTTAAAAGACATTTAGGTTATATAGCACGTATTGAGAAAGCGCTTAACATTGACGTTAATTATGTAGTACATACACGAAATACAGTGCTAACCAAAACAATGTATCCAATACACATGGCAAGGGAGAGCCCATTGGTATTGAAGTCATACACTCAACAATGAAGGTCTGTGTTATATTCATGCAATATGTAGCACTTTTCTAGAGAGACATGGTTTTCGTCAAACAGTTTTAGGGAACTGAAGTATTCAAACCTTCAGTCATACTGTCGATGTTCAGGCGCATTAAATTTACTTTTAAAGTTGACTATTGCCACAGCAGAGCGTTGTAAAATGCTACCAGACTGACACGGATGCATCGCGACAAATGACACACGTGTATGGGGCAACTCTATTGTGTAAACTTAGTTTTGCTGATAGATTTTGACAGAAATTTGTGATGTTTTCTTTTTTTAGTGTAATACTTGTATTTTTTCAAATCTTTAATGTGTGTCTCCAGTTTTTTTTTAATTTGTCCATGTATATTGGCTTTTGGTTTGAAAATTCATATTTGGTTTTTCTTTTTTTCAACTTTTGCGAGTCACTTTGCAAGACTGTGAATTTGGAAACGGGTAGAAGTGTTGTCATCTAAGAAGATATATCATATTTTGATGTTGAAACAGTACTGTAACAATCTACAATTAATGGGAACAGAAGTGTTACCAAAAGAGTAAGAATAAACGTCTGAAAATTGGCACACTTGTATATTATGTCATTAACAAGAGAGTCGATCTGCCCGCTGCTTCATTCCGGCAATACCATTCATCGACTCTATTATTGTACAACCGCTACTGTGTAACAGTCTCTGATGTGTTTGTATTGAATGCACATAATGGCAGCGCGAAAGACAAATAGATGAGTGGTATCTATCAAGTCTCTACTGCTCTGTTGTTACATACTATGTACAATAAAAATGTGA
>JAUMGZ010006096.1:0-10354 GCA_032359645.1 Pododesmus macrochisma | reverse complement strand
TACATACTCCAGTACTGTATTTACTGCCTACTACAGTACTGTATTTATGCACCACCTACAATAACATACTCCAGTACAGTGTATATTATGTACCCCCAACTCCAGTGCTTTATTTAGTTTTACTACATACTCCAGTACTGTATTTACTGCCTACTACAGTACTGTATTTATGCACCACCTACAATAACATACTCCAGTACGGTGTATATTATGTACCGCCTACGTACTCCAGTATGGTGTTTATTATATACGGCCTACCCCAGTGCTGTATATATCTTTACTGCCTACCCCAGTGCTGTATATATTTTTACTGCCTACCCCAGTACTGTATTTATGCACCACCTACATACTACAGTACAGTGTATATCATGTACCGCCTACATACTCCAGTACGGTGTATATTATGTACCGCCTACCCCAGTGCTGTATATATTTTTACTGCCCACTCCAGTACTGTATTTATGCACTACCTACATACAACAGTACAGTGTATATCATGTACCGCCTACTCCAGTATGGTGTATGTTATGTACCGCCAACTCCAGTGCTGTATTTAGTTTTACTGCCTACTCCAGTACTGTATTTACATACCGCCTACTGCAATATGCTATTGACATGTTCTATATATTCTCAGTGCTTCTGTATCGACTGCCGCTCTGATGCTGTCATTTGACGCCTTCATATGCACTAATAGTGCAAGCAGGTGTGCTTTATTTGCATGGAATATGTTGCTACAAATTAAAAATGTGTTTAATATCTGACACACCACAGCACATGCAAAAACTACAGTTATATTTGAATTTAAAGAGGTGATGTAATTCTTAGGTCTATATTTTTTGTAATGGTCATACCACCTAAACACCAGGTGCAGTCCTAGTGACAAATCAGGCAGCAGTATTAATGTATTGTACACTCAATAATATTTATAAACAGCACCAATCTATTGATGTTGATGAGATTATAGGTTTTATATAATACATACAGAGGCTTAGCGTGTATTATAGACACATATGTAAGTATGACACAGAATTAGTTAATGATCACAAAGTTAATCATGAAATATTATTTTATAAGATCATTTAAACAAAAGTTTAATTCTTCAGAAAAGGAATGTCACTTTAAACCACTGTCTTTTAATGCTTGATAATTACAGTACTACACAATGGCTCAATAGAACCTATAGTCAGCCAGTGTCAATTTCAATGTATTCACCCATATCAAAAGTAGGTCACTGCACAGTGATCTACAATTTCTGCTTCGTTGACTTCTGTTTGACTACGTACATTGTACATGTACCTTCACTTCTAAGAACCTTTATGTCATCTTGATATCAAAAGTAGGTCTCTGTGACCTACATTTTAATTTAGGTTGCTACAGCCTACTTTTCTGCGAATTGCCTTTGGCACAACTTTCTTGTCCTAAAATTAATGTTTCAAGTCATGTTTTTGAAAACTATTGCACTTATATAGTGTATAATATTTTATGAGATAATTCTCTACTATTCTCATGTGCAATAAGTTAAAGTAAATATGTGATTCCCGTGTCTCGTGAGCCAATACTGGCTGGGCATTGTTACAATTTTAAAGTTTTGTTTATATGTATATTGTTTTATGATGTAATATGTGTGACACGTAAATAAAATATATTAATATTTATTATATATATATGTTAATTAACAAATTTTTATTTATTAAGCACTAATAATAGGATTATATTTATAATGAGTGAAACGTTAAGTGGAGAGCTGTGGATGGAGTAGACACAATATATTAATTGTTCCACAAATAGATGCATGTAATGTGAAGCATATGCATGCTCAGACCCTGTTTGTTTATACCTGAATACACACAATTAATGTTTGGTGTGGTTTACCTTAGATATGTCTGAAACCTTCATGACATGAGGTAGGCTTTATTAAAAGTCTTCAATAAACAAGTTCAGTCAGTAGGATGGTGTTTTAAACGCAGCTGCAGGAGTATATGATCTATATTGTTAGAGTAGAAATTAATGGTCCAGTCAGTTCAAGTGATTTTCATTTTGAAAGTAGGCTACATTAAGGTCATGTAATGGGGTGTCTAGACTGCTGGCTTTAATTGCCTGTTTACATGCAGTATTGTATGACCTAACTCTTAAACTAATTACACAATTTGTCAGTCTTTGATGTGTGTATGATTGTATACCTCCTTACCTTCACGTCTACCCTACCCTGGGGGCTGTCTATTTTCATGTACCTCAGACAAAAATCTGGAGTCAAAGATATGTTGGCATTGAATCAGGTATAGATAGTCAAATAAATCTTATGATTAAACAACCTGTGATCAAGGACTGTGAGGTAGAAACTAACTGGATCAAGTTTGTTTGTTTGTTTTATTGGGGTTTAGCGTCCCTTTAACTCATGTATAGGTCATATCTAGACGATGTCTGCTTGAGACAGTGCACACTTATGGTGACTTTATAGTGCTATCTCACTGAATATCACGTCGCAGACACATTGACATGATACTTCACTCAGTCACATTATACTGACACCGAGCCAACCAGTTTTTCTCCTACCCATTAATGCTGCACGTTAGGGAGCGAGAATTCGAAGAGTGCCCAATTTTAAAGTCTTGGGATATGGCGCCACCAGGATTCGAACCCATAAATGCAGATTCTCTTCACCAGTGTACCGACATGAGGCGAACACGCGACTACTAGGCCACTGTGCCGGTTAACTGGATCAAAAGATAATACGGTTATAATAGTTATATACCATGCATATGTATACAATACAAACTGCATACATGTTAGTCTGTTACTTATATAGTTCGGCTAGATCATTATATTTAAGAATGATAAATCCAAAGTTGAATATGTGTATTTTAGCCATGCATTCTAGTGCTTGTTTATATTATTGAATATAATGGTATTGTTAATACATAAATGTAACATGTGTATGGAAAATAATGAAGAATGAACCAAAGTCATGATACTTTAAGAAGACTAATGTAATCACATTTTTATTACCATAGTTTTAAAATACATGTACTAGATTTCTTTGGCATCTGTAACTAAAGTTATAAGGTTAATTACCTTCTGACAAAGTATAAATGTACTACTTAACCCATGTATTCAGTACACAGCATTACCTTTAAGTACAAACACAACATAACCATAAATTATACATGGCAAACACTGCAGCACCATTACAGGTTGTAAGCTATGTTATCTTCACTGATTGATCTCGAGGATCAAACACACATCAAACATACCTATAGATTAGCTTTCTGAAGCACACTATGAGCTTACATTAAGATATTGATATTGGTTTAGTACTAAAATATTTCACAGATACATTTCATCGACATGTCTTATAGTGTACAACAATGTCTTATGGTAATATATATGTCTCCCCTTTAAAGAAAAGTATATAATGCTATATTGTATAAGTGCTTTTTCTGCGTGTTTTTATTCTTGTTCTGGCATAAAACTAGGCAAAAATGGGGACATGATGTTATTTACCTGCTAGTAACCTTGTTTAAACTAAGACGATATATATGTATAGGTGAAATATGTGTTATGTATGTACATGTCTGTGTTATAACTGATGTGTTAAGTAAGAATGTCATTTCTGTGTTATGACTGATGTGTTAAGTAAGGATGTCATTTCTGTATTATAACTGATGTGTTTAGTAAGGATGTCATGTCTGTGTTATAACTGATGTGTTAAGTAAGGATGTCATTTCTGTGTTATGACTGATGCCTTTTGTAAGGATGTCATATCTGGGTTATATTTATGTGTTTAGTAAGGATGTCATTTCTGTTTTATGACTGATGCCTTTTGTAAGGATGTCATGTCTGTGTTATAACTGATGTGTTAAGTAAGGATGTCATGTCTGTGTTATAACTCACATATGTGTTTAGTATAAGGATGTCATGTCTGTGTTATGACTGATGTGTTAAGTAAGGATGTCATGTCTGTGTTATAACTCACAGATGTGTTTAGTATAAGGATGTCATATCTGTGTTATGTTGATTTCCTTAGTAAGGATTTCATATCTGTGTTTTAACTGATGTGTTTATTAAGGATGTCATTTCTTTGTTATAACTGATGCATTTGGTAAGGATGTCATATCTTTGTTATAACTGATGTGTTAGGGAAGGCTTCATGTCTGTGTTATACATGTTATAACTGATGCATTTAATAAGGATGTCATGTCTGTGTTTTGTATAAGGATGTCATTTCTGTGTTATAACTGATGTGTTTTGTAAGGATATCATTTCTGTATTATAACTGAGGTGTTTAGTATAAAGATGTCATTTCTTTGTTATAACTGATGTGTTTAGTAAGGATGCGATTTCTGTGTTATAACTGATGTGTTTAGTAAGGATGTCATGACTGTATTATAACTGATGTGTTTAGTATAAGGATGTCATTTCTGTGTTATAACTGATGTGTTTAGTAAGAATGTCATTTCTGTGTTATAACTGATGTGTTTAGTTTAAGGATGTCATTTCTGTGTTATAACTGATGTGTTTAGTAAGGATGCGATTTCTGTGTTATAACTGATGTGTTTAGTAAGGATGTCATTTCTGTGTTATAACAGATGTGTTTAGTAAGGATGTCATTTCTGTTTTATAACTGATGTGTTTATTAAGGATGTCATTTCTGTGTTATAACTGATGTGTTTAGTAAGGATGTCATTTCTGTGTTATAACTGATGTGTTTAGTAAGGTTGTCATTTCTGTGTTATAACTGATGTGTTGAGTAAGGATGTCATTCCGTGTTATAACTGACGTGCAGGTTTAGTAATTAGGATGTCATGTCTGTGTTGAACGTGATGTTTTTAATAAGAATCCCATGCCGATATATTTTAACTACCTTGTTTAGTATGTTTATAGGATGTCATGACGGTGTTATAGCTGTAATTGTAGTCTTTAGGGTAGAACAGTAATAATTTTTACCTTGAAAGGATAGAATAGTATAAAGACTAGTTGCATAATACATCTTTAATTGTTATTATTTTGTGATGATTTATTCTGTGAGGTGGAAATATTCAAATAATTTTATGGCAGTGATTGTAGTTTAAGTGTGTATTTAAGCACTGTGTTGTCAGTGATGCATGTGTATAAAGTATCAGCTACAGGACAAACTAGCTGTAAAGCTGTTGTCATCGTGGTGTAAATGACAATGGTTGATGTCTTACTCTGGTGACATTTGATCAGTGTATTTACCAATAGTCCTTGGTTATTACAGCCTGGGCAGATCTTTGTTACAATACCAATCAAGATACGATCACCTGTGCATCCTCATTATAATTCTAATTGAACATCTTGCAAGCTGACAGATACATTATTCATGTAGTTAACTGCCACACGAGGTGTCTTCATGTAATATATATATATCTGTTTGTGAGTTATTTTCATTGTGTTCTTTGTCAATGGAACTTCTTGTCCTGTTGTCAAACAGAAGCTTTATGCTATCAATATCCTTTGTATGTGAGTAGATTATGCAATGTGCAGCATGTAACATAAAGTTGATTGTTGATTGAATAATGGTACTTGATATAGGGCAGGTAATACAATGATAAACTAGGTAGACATACAATTTTCAGTATGTAAACATGGCACTTGGGAATGTTAGCATGACCAGGCACGTGTCACTAGCTACCCGCTTTAACTTCTGAGTGTAGGTGTATATCTACCTATGAATGAACTTATAACTCAGCACCTATACAGAGACTTTAATGGTATTAATGGAGACAAAGTGACATTGTTGGCATTCCTAGCCGCTGACTTTATTCACATACTACACTCTGGTCTGAAGGTCAAATCTGACCTGTCTTTTGTCCTGCATGCACAGATAAGGTGAGCTCCTTGGTCAGGTAAAAATAGCACAGGTGAGATTGCTCAGCAGGTGAATGGTTCAGTGGACAGGAAGCTTATTTGCACTGGTCAGTGACATTACAGAAACTTTCGATCTGTTCAGTCAATGACTGGATAAAACACCTACATGCATTATATACTGATGCTGTATGACAGGATTATCTTCTGTGTTTACATTATAACTCTGAGTATGGATGTATCTTCTTGTTAATATATAATGCTGTTAGAATGCACATTATATATGTAGACACAGATTAAAGTGAGTTTAAATTACTTGGTGAGATTTGTATCTAATGTTGGATACAGGTGTCGATACAGACAGGATCAATAAAACAACAGCTGTTTATACATTTACATAATTAAGTTAACGTTTTATTACAAGTCTTTATACAGGATCAATGTGAACCTTCCAAACTGACATCAAAATCTTGTGAAGGGTTAGTTTGGGGTTTAACGTCCCTTCAACTCACTTATGACAACTTTATAGGGCTGTCCCACTGAAATATCATCATGCTATAGACACACTGACATGATACTTTACTCAGTCACATTAAACTGACACCGAGCCAACCAGTCCTCCTCCTACCCAGTAATGCTGGGTGCTTATAGCAAGGAGCGAGAAGATAACCTAATTTTAAGTCCTATGTTTTGACCCATCCGGGATTCGATCCCACGACCGTGGATTCTAGCAATATATTCTGTTGAATTCTCATTATGCTGTCCATTTGTCATAGGTTTTGTTTAACTTCAGTGAAAGTGGTCTTGATTTCATGAATGGTTTAATTTATTCAAGAAATGGAAAGGACAATTACAATGCTACCTTATTGTTGCAGAATCTGCATGCCAAACCAAAAGTCAAGGTCACAAAGCTTGGGGGTTTTAAGAAGGCATAATTTATATGGTTCAGTAGAACATTCTCAACAAGTATTACATTTGTTCACAATCCATGAAGAAGTTAAAATCTTGGCATTATACAGAGGTCTCTAGAGGTTAAGGATTAAAGTTTATGTTCAACAAATACATGTGTACATCTTAATTGCTGGGGCCTATGTTTTGAAAACATTTTGTAATTTCTACCTCACCATGCAATCTAAGTCAACTGTATATTGTTATATCATGGTGAACAAGATTGGTTAAAGGCATACTAGGTCAAGTTAGTAAAAGGCAAATATGTTAACTTTTAACATTTCAACTTCTTAAAACTACTGGACAAACTTCAACTAAATTTGACCATTGTGCCACTGAAGTTAGAATTGTCACTGGAAGTGTAAATAATACTATGATCTAGAACAGAGAACTAGCAGTATGTACTGCCATAGACCAGCAAGACAAACAATCAATATTGTAACAATGCATGCAGTCATTATTGTACTTTTTATAGTCAAATGCAATTAGCAATTGTTATCTTTCCAGAGTGTTACATGTATATTATGTACATTTGTATCTTTAATATTAGTCATATGCAAGTGTATAAAATTTATCACCCTCCAAAAATATTCCAGAGTTTCTTTATAATATATAAACAACTATTAACATTAAATCTTGTTTATACGTTTCTCATAATGGCCTGGATAATATCTTAAATATGTTCTTAATAAAACTACAAAAATTGTGTTTCTTTGATCTCATTTTGATACATGTTTGTACTTGAATCAGGTGATTGTCTTTGTCAATATAACCCTACCTTATAAATGATAAAAACTATATATATGTGCATGTAGATGGGATAGTTAGGTGTGACTAAGCAGACTTTTTAATAAGCCTTCTCCATCCTACTACAGTATGTTGTCATGTCAGAGGACTTAGATCAGTGTAGGCGTCCTGTAGTAAAAGAAAGGGGTGGAAAAAATATATATAGTCCCAGCACCACTACACAGTATCAAGGTCACTGGGAGTGTACAAACTTACTGACCCTAAAGTTGACATTCATACAGAGCCTTTACACAGGATGTTGTATTCTAGTCCCTCGACCACCTGTCGCCTATTCACAGCAATTTTATGGCAACCTATTAATACCACACGTCTTTGAAGCAGATTGAGTTTGACAGGTTTTTTTTTAAGAGTTCAGGCATTTAAAACCACAAGTGTACATGACACAATTTCTGTTTTTATACAATTCATCTGATAGCATATGTGCTTTAAAACTTACGGTGAGAAGTGTATAGTACATTATATTGGAAGTGTAGTCACAGAATTTATATATTTTATATACACATCACTCCATCCCACTTAAAATTGTTAGTCATATATTTATATAGATTTACAGTCAACAATTCAGATATTATTGTTTAATACACAGGAAAGTCTAGATCACAGAATGAAATATTATACATAATCCATTATAATGTAATATACACAAAATTACAATAATACATCTATATATATATATAGTACCTGGCCATGCAATATACAGTATATTTATATTTATTTTATTAATGGTAAAGCCGTTTTTCAACTAGATATGTCATTATATAGTTAAGAATTCTAGCAAAAGAATATTTGTTTGTCTAACCTATATTCAATATATATAGCATATTGGTCACCTTCAAAACTTAGAACTGTGTTAAACGTTTTCCATAGACCATCATTCAAAATAACTGTAAAAACCATTGTAAAATAACATACTGTATAATGTATTTATGGCTAGGTACTGTAGTAACTATACCACATCAAAGTAGACAGTTGCTGACTTTGAGTGAGATAATATTGAATCAGTGTTGTACCATGTGAACTGTAATAAACTTTCTGTTTCACTGAATGTCTTCTTATAGTGTTAATTATTTACCCATCTTTTATCTATGTGCCTTATTCAACCTGCTGGAGCTAAATCAAACACAATGGACATAAAACATGTAAGATTTAAAGTACATAGCAGCCAAGTTGGCTCTGATAGTAATGTTGTTACACAATAATGAAGCATTGAAGCTGCAGCATTCTGATAGCCCAGTTTACATAGATGATTGACTATGATGTGCAGACAAATTATGAAACAACTGCCAGAGCTGTCAAAACCTGTGCCACTTATGGCAATATGGAATGTGCACTTAAACACTGCATAAAATCTGTGGCAATATGGAATATATTCATGAAAAAGATTTTTGTTTGATATTTATTATGCAAAGTAAAAACCTCAAATTAAGGTCATTTTCATTTTTATTACAGAGCAACAAAGGCCTTTCAAGAAGTTCTATACAGGGAGCCTGGCTTTACTAAAGCAAACGAGGTCCATATACGACTGGGATTTATATGCAAGATACTTTGCAATTATGAAGCAAGTCTGAAGGTATTTGATAAAAAAAACCTGATGTATCTGTAGACACAATCTAATCTTCACATATACTTGACATATGTAGTCTTACAAAGACTATATTGATTCTATGTGTGTGGTTTACTGTCCTTGATAAACCCTTGTTAACCAACATGCACATATTTACACATTATACTGATTATAAATGGTTGTGTCATGAATGTTTACCCCTGCACTGTGTTCTGTGGTCTACCTCAGCTACACAAGGTTGTATATCTGACATTGACATGTACATAATATACACATAAAGAAGCATGCATGTTGACATGCTCTTGTCTTATTTAGGAATGTGTTTCAACTAGCTAGCCAGAAAACATTTTTTACATCACTGAGTTATTCAAAGATATTAGATTTTGATAAACGAGGAAATTTTTATTCAAAAAAATTACATACTATTGATATGTTGGGTGAAACTTCCTGTATATACTTCCCAGTTATATCATGTTTAATCCCCAGTTATATCATTTATAATCCCCAGTTATATCATGTATAATCCCCAGTTATATCATGTATAATCCCCGGTTACATCATATTTAATCGACAGTTAAATCATGTATAATCCACAGTTATATCATGTATAATCCCCAGTTATATCATGTATAATCTCCAGTTACATCATGTATAATCCACAGTTACATTATGCATAATCCACAGTTATATCATGTTTAATCCCCAGTTACATGTAGATCTTGTATAATCCACAGTTACATCATGTATAATACCCAGTTTTATCATGTATAACCCTCAGTTACATCATTTATATTTCACAGTTATATCATGTTTAATCCCAAGTTACATCATGTATAATCCACAGTTGCATCATTTATAATCCACAGTTATATCATGTATAATCTCCAGTTAGATCATGTATAATCCCCAGTTACATCATGTATAATCAACAGTTATATCATGTATAATCTCCAGTTAGATCTTGTATAATCCACAGTTACATCATGTATAATCCACAGTTATATCATGTATAATCCACAGTTATATCATGTTAAATCCACAGTTACATCTTGTATACTCTCCAGTTACATCATGTATAATCCACAGTTACATTATGCATAATCCACAGTTGTTTTATGTAAAGTCCCCAGTTATTTCATGTATAATCCACAGTTATTTCATGTATAATTCACAATTACATCATGTATTATCCACAGTTACATCATGTATAAT
>JAUMGZ010006085.1:0-10355 GCA_032359645.1 Pododesmus macrochisma | reverse complement strand
AAGCATGCGGTTCCTTTGTGCTCGGCACGTGTAAGCATGTGGTTCCTTCGTGTGTTAGGTTCGTGTAAGCATGTGGTTCCTTTGCGCTAGGCACGTGTAAGCATGTGGTTCTTTTGTGCTCGGCACGTGTAAGCATGCGGTTCCTTTGTGCTAGGTACGTTTAAGCATGCGGTTCCTTTGTGCTAGGTACGTGTAAGCATGCGGTTCCTTTGTGCTCGGCACGTGTAAGCATGCGGTTCCTTTGTGCTCGGCACGTGTAAGCATGTGGTTCCTTCGTGTGTTAGGTTCGTGTAAGCATGTGGTCAGGATGAATTGTAATTTGCCTTTTGTTCTATATCTTAGAACTAATTTCAACAAAACTTCATATAAAGAATCCCTTGGTGAAGAGAATGCAAATCTGCTCAAATCCGGGAGTTCGATTTTCAGAGGCGCCACTAGGGAAAATTGACAAATTTCAAAAATCTTTTTCTAATAAACTACAAAATCTACGTAATGACCTGGGGCACAGAAAACCAAGTTTGTTACTTGCGTAACACTAGAATTTTATTTTTTTTAAGTAGCTAGGTTGAGTGTTTTGGGGTCATTTTCAATACTATCGGTATACTGCACATAATTTGTTAATGCTGCTTGCCTCGAGAGGAGGAAGAAGTAAAATGTCAACATCATGTTCCTTCTATTATAAGAAGTGCTGTGTTGTTACTGTTATTGGAAGGTTTTTATTATAGAGTTCACAACTTGCTATAGTCCTGTATTTCAAGAAACCATTGACGCTATTGACGACTGTGTAACAATATATTCAATTTTCGTTCATTCAATGATTCGTGAATAACTTGATTTGAATTACAGAATGAACATGCATCATTTCTATTCTCACGGTGGATGACAAAAATAAAATGATTAAAATGCTTTATGGATGATACGACAATCACTGTCGTAATGATTGGTTATAGAACTATAAAGACGTATCATTAATGGGTACTTAACATGGCAAAAATGTCACAATAAACAACCCTCGATTTACTATCAGACCCTTTAAAAGAATTGAAGCATTAAAAGGCCGGATAGAACATGTGAAACTGTTTTTCCTGAACTGCAAATAAGAGAAGCTCTGAAACTTCGATTAAGAGAGCAATTACAGTGGGACATCCTGATTTGACTCAAAAGTCACAAATAAGATCTATAGCATTTACAACGAAAAAATCCCGATGTGACACAAAAACCAAAAATAAAAGAGCGTTTACAACGAAAAATCCCGATGTGGAACAAAAGCCACAGATAAAAGAGCATTGAAAACGAAACGTCAAAATGGGACACAAAAAACAAAAAAAAGAGCATGTATAACGAAACATCCCGATGTGACACAAAAGCCACATTTAAAGAGCATTTACAACGACACGTCCTAATGGGACACAAAAAACAAGAAATAACAGAGCATTTACAACGAAACATCCCGATGTGACGCAAAGGCCAAAAATAAGAGAGCATTTACAACGCAAAAATACCGATGTGACACAAAAGCCACACATAAAAGAGCATTTACAACGACACGTCCTAATTGGACACAACAACAAAAGAAATAACAGCGAAACATCCCGAGGTGACACAAAGACCAAATATGAGAGAGCATTTACAACGAAACATCCCGATGTGACACAAAAACCACAGATCAACAGTTATAGAAGTACGCGTGACATTTAAAATGTATTCTTCTCACGACAAATGACAAAATACAAGTGTTAAATTCTTTGAAGACGATACCTTTACAAATACTACAATAGTAAATAGGGCAATAAAATCTTAAAGATATGTCATCAATGCACAATCAGTGTGCACCTCCCTCGTGGTACTGACAACGTGTACACAAAATAAACACCTCTTATCTCAACGCACCAATCAACTCATGGTTTGGCAATATAATAAATAACATCTCATTTTTAACCTTTGATCGACCAGATTTAAAACGCAATGTAGTGTAATAAGCCAACGGCTTAACAAGTCAAAATGCCTTTCAAGACGCTATGGTGCTTGTTTAATATGAAGGGCTTGTGCAAATAATGATTGGCAATTATACTGAGAGTTTAATGTTTCAGGAATTTAAGAATCTATCAGGCGATGTCCTGGGATTTTATGCGACAGCAGTCAAAAGGACACACAGATCCTTTTTTTATTTAAATGGTGACATAAAATACATCCGCGTTTATTGTGGTTCCACCCCATACATACTGTATGACGACCATTGATGATAAGATTTAAGCCACGTCAATAACTCAACATAAATAAAAGCTTGGATTTAGGTACTTATTAGCGCGTATTAATATCTAATACCATTATATGTAATATTTTGACATTTAAACTGATAGAAGGGTTAAACAGCAACACATTTATAAAACATTTACGACTTTGAGTCATCTAAGATTAAGTTTTCACACGCAGAGAATTTATAGTTCCTTCATTTCTAATGTCTTTAGATTATTTCAAGTTAAACATTGAGTTCAAAGGAATAAGTGTGCAGATGAAAAATCAAAAATAGAAAAATAGAAAATAGATATCGCAGACCAATGGATTTAATCCAATGATTTGTCATGAAGTTGGTGTGCTGGATATTTAATTTCTAATTTAGACAGCTTAACAGAGTGATTTTCCCACCTCAAGTGATAATAAGTCTAGAAATTTAAGGGGGAAAATCGTTTCAATTACAAATTAAAGATGTAATACAGAAATTGATTTTAAAAATTACATATACGTTAAATAAAACCAGATCCATATACAAATAATTTACAGTTGAATGTTAATTAAATTAATAATACAGATTATTCTAAAAGAAATTTCTACAATAGAACACAGTCGATATTGTTTGTTTCATTGGGGTTTAATGTTCCTTTCAACTCATGTCTAGGTCATATCGAGACGGTGACTGCGCATTTATTGCGACTTAATAGTGCTGTCTCACTGAAATATCACGCCACAGACCCATTGACATGATACTTCACTTGGACACATTATCCTGACACCGAGTCAACAAGTCATTCTCCTGCCCAGTAATGTTGAGCACTTATCAGGGAGCGAGAAGATTGCCTAAATCTAACGTCCTAAGTGTGACGCGGCCGGGAATCGAATCCGTGCCTATCGGATAACGAGGCGAATGCTCTACCTCTGAGCCACCTCGCCGGTCATATTCAATATTGAAAGTATGGTATACAATTAAAAGTTATTGAATACATTGAAATTGTTTAAAGTTTAACGGTTCACAGAGTTACATATATGTACTTTACACGTTCACTCCATACATAAATAAATGTTGTTATGACAACGTATTATCTGTTACATTTTTACTATGATACTGATTTACAGGCAGAAATAAATTAAACAAAAATCTTTAGAATGTGATCAGATATTCACGTTATTTTTGTAACAAGATATTTTAATAATGGATAAATCAAGTGTAACTATCTATAATTATTGCTTTCAAGTGAAAGTGAAAATTTATGTATAAATTAGAATTGTTCATATCAAAAGATGAAATACATCAAATAATTGCTTTACCGGAGCGTAAATCTAACTGACATTTAGATCACGTGATAACTTTAAGTGAGTAATTCTGTTCGCCGGTCAAACGTGAACACTTTGGTGCGGATGTCCGTGTTCTGTGAATGAAAGTGCCTTTTGCCTTCATCGTCTCTTCCTATCGCAGTTAACATTTTGACAGATACATTTCCATTTTCGATTCATTTCACTTTTCCTGGTAACATAAACATATGTGCAAATTTGATTACAATAAATTAATTTCAACACGCAATCCATGGTAACAGTTACCATTAACAAGA
Organism: Pododesmus macrochisma; assembly: GCA_032359645.1. Taxonomy (NCBI): domain Eukaryota; kingdom Metazoa; phylum Mollusca; class Bivalvia; order Pectinida; family Anomiidae; genus Pododesmus; species Pododesmus macrochisma. The sequence continues at coordinate 6,531 of JAUMGZ010006085.1, read as the reverse complement.
CTGATCTGGCAGATTTGTCTGTAAATATGGACTATGTTAGAAACAACGAATCTTTGTTGTTCTATTTGAAACAGAAAGATCGATAAGTATATTGTTCTGTTATATAGTATTGCATACATACAAGTTGGGTTATATTTTATCCATTTATTTGTTATGGCATATATACAGGTGGGGTCATATTTTTTTCATGTAATTTTACTTTTAGTGGTAGGTATTAATCTCCGTACATGAATACTTCCGGTTCCGGTTTTTAGTAGACGTTACTACTGATTTCTTTTCCTTCCCTACCCTTTGAGATTTCAAATTGAACTTAAGATACGAAATCTTGTGTGAATATACACAAAAAGATGACCAGAAGTACTTACTGTTCTAGGTTTATTTTATATGTATGTAAGGTGCCCATTGGGTGTTAGACATGCTCCATTTTAATTTGCTATAAGATGAGCACAGATGGCTATTCTTTTCAGTTAGGCTAGGTCCACTGGTTAGTATTGCATCTCCCAGAGTCATGGATTTAATTATTTTGTAATTTTTGAAGACATTTCCTTGCAATTATTATTCTTGTCGACAATTTCTGATACTACAATAATTATATTGTTTTTGTTGTTTTTGTTTTGCCTATCAACAGCAATTTACATAATGGTGCGTATATGGAAGTGAGATTGTTTTTAAATATTTCCCTTACCTTAAAAATAGAACAAATCCTTCAAATTTATTTTTTACATAATCGAAGTCTACAAAACCGAAAAAAACCTCATTCCATCGCCATCGTCACGCCTTTTGAAACGCAATACTAAAATTTTCTGTAGTAAATTCATCAGTTCCTAAAATTTGATCTATATTTCCTTCCATCGGAACGGATGAAATTTCAAACTGAATACTTACTAGATCTCAAGAGCCAAGTAAAAATCTTATAAAGAGAACAGAGCCCAATGCACGCTGGGTGTTAAATCGACATTAGTAACTCGAGAAACGTGTCATTTGATTCGTCACAGAGACTGACACCGATTACATGTCGCCCCCTGGCGGTGGGAAACTTTATTGCAACATAGAATTGTTTGATGTATAAAGCATTTTAGTTTAGTAAATTACAGACGCAGGAATGTGCTATTAAGGTAACCGCAGGGTCGATTTCTCTGTCCACCTGTCCATATATAGAATTTGACATTCGTATGTCCTATAATTACTAGATGAATAACATGCTTACTTCTAAACAGATTCAATATTGTGTCGACAAAAAGAGACAAAACGTTGAAGAGATTTGCTAAACCGGAGTATTTATCTATAAATAGTCGCAATTTCAAAGTTCAAATCACTTTAAAGATAAATTTATTGTCAAATTTAACATAATGATAGATGCCCACACAGTTAACAAATTATGGTGCGCGCTACAATAGGAAATAAAAGTCGTATTCAGTAATCGAATTCCTCATTACAGCATGTAAACCGGCGAAAAAGCGCCCCAATGTTACCTTAAAATGTATCGAAAGCGCATTGTCTAAAATGATTTTCAAATAAGCAAATTGCTAGTGCCACAACAGTTGCACACGGATACAGCACTCGGTTAAGACAAGACGTGCATTGCATGTACCTAGAAAAAGGGGTTCTATTGAACAGACTTAAAAGGGCCACTATCGAACAAGAAAAGTTAACAATTTTTAAAGAGTTGGAACATATTTTTAAAAAAAAAATTGGAAAAATTGTGTTACTATAGTCACAGCTCAAACTAAGTTCTAACGATGGGGTAGTTTAAAGAAAACTTTATAAAGAGTCTTTCTCATGGTGCGTGTTTCTTATGGTCGCGATCTTAATTTCTAAACAAAACTCAAACAATAATATAATTTAACTTCTATCATCAAAAACTGATTAAATCATTCTGCTAAATTGAAGAAACGAAAACATAAAAGGGACGTGATTATTTCTGTATTAAATGAACCGTACACTGATTTTTGTGATAAATTCATTATTTTTTAAGTTATAGAATTGACAGTCCTTAAATTAAGCGTTTAAAAGGGTGTCAGAGGGTTTTCACATGTCCCCTATTGAGGCATATTTTTACTCTTTTGACGTGGACACTGGGCTAGGTTTTCAAACTGATCGTCCATCACATCATATCCATAAACGCTGATAAGTGACGGTCGTGCGGGCACGCCCAATGGACTGTGGAACACTATTTTGAACTACTTCATCAATTTCTCATGAATTCGAATGCGTTATTGTCACGGCACGAGATATATTTTCCAAAGACATACAGGCCTCTTTGTGTCCTGAAAGTGATTTTATGGTCAGAAAATTGAAACGGTGCTCCCAGTAATGAATTAGCGTTTAGATGGCTACACACCCGTGAAATGGATCATTGGTATCAGACGGTCACTTCTATTGTCAACGCTGACACCTCTAAGAAGAGCAGTGGCGACAATATTGTCACTGCATATTAGATATAAAGTCACTTTACTTGAAGTTAGAATTAACAGACTATATTTACGTTCATCATCGACACTTCAAAGGCGACGCCGCGTACAGGTAACAGAAGGTGTAGGCATGGACAAGCTGAGGTCGAAATTTCGCCCCCTAATTAAATACGGAGTATATTTTCTAACGATAATCTCGTATTACTGTTAAAGGCTATCAATTACCAATTATCTGGCTTACGATCTCTGTCATCCTTCTTTAGATTCCAGTTTGACTTATATTCAGGGTATTCAATGTCATTAGCATTGCAACGTTGACAGCCATGGTTAGTTAACTTTTGACCCCAAACCACAGAACATACACTGCCGATAGATATGGACATAATTAAGCAGATATTTGATGGGTAGAGTGTGTTTATCTAAACTAGTGTTCTTCTGGAGAAAGCAATGATGACTGAACAAAAACACCATGTTTTTACGGAATTCCTCAGGGGACATGTCATTTGTCTTTTGCTTTTTGTCTTTTGCTTTTTGTATTTGGCTATATTTCTTATACTAGTTGTAGTGCCAGTGCCCCATTTAGTTGCTTTTTGTATTTTGTTTTTTTTTGTATTTTGCTGTATTTCTAGTATAGGGCGAATAGCGCACATGGTTCATGTAAGTGACATCATTTGTAGGCGTGGCTTGGCTACCTCAGGGGAAGAAAGCATGGTCGCTCATTAGACAAACCAGGAACTTTCAATACTAATAAAAATAATCAAATGGACAAATATACAGACCACTATTTACGCTTTAGAAATGTTAAAAGGCACAAAGTTGTTTTTCTTCACTTTTTCTGTACAAGTACATATAAGACAACGTGCGAATTTTAAACAACTATTTAGAATACTGAAGATGTTTATTATTGAGTGTGTATAGCTTTGTGATTTCAGGTGTGTACTATCAATGAAATAATTTTTTATTTCTTCACTGAAAAAAGCTGAAAAAATTAATAATAATACAACCGACAAAACGCAAAAGAAAAATGACATGTCCCCTGAAGAAAGGTGGACCAGGAAAGTTAGAAAGGAGTACTAAGATAGGACGAAAGGTGGATTAGGAAAGAAAGAAAGGTGGACTAGGAATGGACGAAAGATGGACTAGGATATGACGAAAGGTGGATTAGGAAAGAAAGAAAGGTGAACTAGGAATGGACGAAAGATGGACTAGGATATGACGAAAGGTGGATTAGGAAAGGAAGAAAGGTGGACTACGATAGGAATATAGGTTGACCAGGAAAGGAAGAAAAGTGGACTAGGATGGGAAAGAAAGATGACAGTGAAAGGAAAAAATGTTTGCCTAGGAAAGGAAGAAAAGTGTACCAGGAAAGTTAGAAAGGTGCATAAGGATAGGAAGAAAGGTGGATCAGGAAAGGAAGAAAGGTGGACTAGGATAGGAATAAAGGTGGACTAGGAAAGGAAGAAAAGTGGACTAGGATTGGACGAAAGGTGGATTAGGTAAGGAAGAAAGGTGGACTAGGAAAGGAAGAAAGGTGGACTAGGGTAGGAAGAAGGTGGACTAGGAAAGGAAGAAAGGTGGACTAGAAAAGGAAGAAAGGTGGACTAGGAAAGGAAGAAAGGTGGACTAGGAAAGGAAGAAAGCTTGACCAGGAAAGGAAGAAAGTTGGATTAGGAAAGGAAGAAAGGTGGACAAGGATAGGAAGAAAGGTGGACTAGGAAGGAAGAAAGCTTAGCCAGGAAAGGAAAAAATGTTGACTAAGATATAGGAAGAAAGGTGGACTAGGAAAGGAATAAAGGTTGACTAGGTAAGGAAGAAAGGTGAAATAGGAAAGAAAGAAAGCTTGGGTAGGGCAGGAAGAAAGGTGGAATAGGAAATGAAGAAAAGGTGGAATAGGGTAGGAAGAAAGGTGGACTAGGAAGGGAAGAAAGCTTGGCCAGGAAAGGAAAAAAGGTGGACTAAGATAGGAAGACAGGTGGACTAGGAAAGGAAGAAAGATGGACTATGAAAGGAAGAACGGTTTGCCAGAAAGGAAGAAAGGTAGACTATGAAAGGAAGAAAGGTAGACTAGGAAAGGAAGGAAGGTTGACTAGTAAAGGAAGAAAAGTGGACTAGTAAAGGAAGAAAGGTGGACTAGAAAAGTAAGAATGGTGGGCAAGGAAAGGATGAAAGGTGGACTAGGAAAGGAAGAAAGGTGCTCAACTTACTGTTTAAGGCCTATCACTCAACAAGCATCGATTCTTTGTTTGGTCTTAATACTTCATTTCTGCACTATAGGACATCAATGAATTATATAAACACAATCACTATATTGGAAATTGTTTCCGCAAATCTGATTAAAATAAGCTATTTGTTCAGCTCCGCAGTATGACCATTAGTGGTAGTCCCGTAGGCGAGTACGTCCCGATGACCTTTGGATTAACCAATCAAAATTCGACTGGTAAAATTCAACTGGTGCTTCGGAACACATGATTAAACCAATAAGGCCTGAGATGTATCGAGCGGTAAGGTAAGATGGGTGCGCCCATTGAGGTAGCCCACTCTCAATAAAACCAATTTAAACTATGTACCTTCTTTGTTTGTGTTCACACTGGTAGATTTGTATGTTTTGAATTTAAAATCTTATATCTTAAATCTTTGAAAGTCGTATTAATTTTCTAATTCAAAGTTATTATCTAACAAAAGCAGTTTAAAATTTGTTGTCTTGATACTGGTAGTCTAAACTGTTTTAATATCCTCGCCATTTGTTCTAATACCAAAGACAGTTCTTATAATTAGAACAAGGTTCTCTTGGATTAGTACGTTTCTGACGACAGGAACAGGAACCGGAAGTCAGTTTTACCGAGACGTTCTAATATCGTCATCCATATGTTCGAATCCAATCGAGACGTTTTAATGCAATAAAACCACGTTCTTATTATTACAATTTTCTCTGGTATTTGAACAATTGACTTACTTGCCGAAAACGCTTTTGAGAGAAGATTTCTGATTGGTTTATAATAATGACATTCATAAACTTTTGGGTCATCGGGACGTCCTCACCTACCTACGGGACTACCTCAGGTGGTCGTAGAGTGGAGCCGAACAAACAGCTAATTTTAATTAGATAGTGTTTCCCAATATATTTGATCAATTATGCTGTAAAAATGACTATGTTCTAATTAGTTATTTTCCTATATATGACATCGTAATATATCATATACTAAAAATCGCCAATGCATTATGTACATGACGTGTACATTTTAAAACATTCACCTCTAATGCGTATGGGTAGTTTAAAAAAGATTGATTCAAAGTAAACCTCACACCACGACAATAAAATATCACCATAAGTCAAGTTTTTATGAGTTTTTGTGAGAAGAAGATCTTTACTCTCAAAATTGGATTAAAGTGAATTTAATAGCGAAAAATCCGATTGACATTCCACTAGTGGGTTTACAGTTCTGCGAGCGTTCTTAATATTTTCAAAAGAAGCTTAAAGTACAGAAGAATATAAAAATATAATACCGCATGGCTTTCATGTTGCGATATGTACAGCTTGTCTATGGGGATAGAGGCCATTAAAATTGGATCATTGTTAAGTCTATACATGGGTATCCATAACAACAAGAAAGAGGGTGTGCAAGCGATAAACGCATTCATGCTTCCGATGTTCAATTAAAAACATGTACTATGAAATATTACATTTTGACAAACTTTTAATTATCTAATTAATATTTAAAAACATAAAATGAACAAACACAACAACGCATTCGACATAAGACTTGTTAAACAAAGACATCCAACACAAGACTGGTTAAACCAAGACATCTAACACAAGGCTTGTTAAACCCAGACATCCAACACAAGACTTGTTAAACCTAAACATCCAACACAAGACTAATGTTAAACCTAAACATCCAACACAAGACTTGTTACACCTAAACATCCAACACAAGACTTGTTACACCTAAACATCCAACACAAGACTTGTTACACCTAGACATCAGACACATAACGTGTTAAACCCAGACATCCAACACAAGATGTGTTAAACATAAACATCTAACACAAGACTTGTTACACCTAAACATCCAACACAAGACTTGTTACACCTAAACATCCAACACAAGACTTGTTACAC
>JAUMGZ010006063.1:0-10355 GCA_032359645.1 Pododesmus macrochisma | reverse complement strand
GCACGACGCACGACGACGGACGCACAACGGTCCCTATAGGTCACTTGAGCCTTTCAGGCTCAGGTGACCTAAAAAAGAGAAGGTCACAACAGCAATAATTTAGAGTCAATTACCTTCTATATATCTGTGACATTTATCCATCAACTTCTGCAACTGATCATTTTTTATAGTATAAACAATTTATTTATTTATTTTTATTGGGATTTAACGTCATTCAACTCATATCTAGGTCATATTGAGACAGTGTCTGTTTGTGAGCACTCATGGCGACTTTATAGTGCTGTTTCAATTAAATATCACGTTGCAGACACATTGACATGATACTTCACCTGGACACATCAATCTGCCACTGAGCCAAAAAGTCCCTCTGCTTCCTACAAATACTGAGTGCTAAGAAGGGAGTCATTTAGAAGATTTACCTAATTTAACATTTAGGTTTGACACAGCCAAGATTTAAACCCCTACCAGAGCACAAAGTGAACGTTCTACTAATGAGACACCAGGCCAGTATAGTATAAACAAAAATGATATATCAGTTAGAAGACTTGGTCTACTTGTAAGTTCTAAATGAGGGGTATCTGTCCTAAAATATTTAATTTGATTTGATTTTATTGTGATTTGATTTGATTGTATTTGATTGTAATTTGGTGTGTTTGATAATCGGTCTATAACATCCTGAACTGAATACCGAATCCTGCGGGTGCTGAATCATAGTTCACAAATTCTTTTCCCAAAATACACAATGGTTTAATACATGCTTTTTGATTTCTCTCTAATAAAACTTCTTTTTTCTCTTAGATTCAGTTTTTGGTGTTTCAATGATAGGCATCTAGATTCAATTGGTCTCCTGTTTCTTGCTTTTGTTTGCTTCAGATTTACACATGATGGCAATCACAGTACTTCTTCGATAATATCATATGAACTATAGCATAGAAGTAGTTGGGTATAAACACACCAATACATACAGCATGGTGTTCAAATCTAAAAGTACTCTTTAGTCAGTCTGAATTATACAATAACAAACAGATACATTTTCCTGATATATTTTATATTATTGAGCAAGAAGCTGATTGAAATAGGCATTCATCCACAACATTTACTTTTTGATGGGCAAAAGTCACTGATTGAAAGGGACATTGATCCACAACATGTACTTATTATTGAGTAAGAGACTGATTGAAGGAGGCAACTTGAACATCATTTACTTATCATTGAGAAAGAGGCCGATTAAAGAAGACATTGATCCACAACATTTACTTATTATGTCACATATATTTGAAAAAACATCAGTTTTCAGTTCCAACCAATATTGTACAATTCATGATAACATATGCATGCTTTGATTTCTGGCTGTTTGATACACTAGAGAATGCACAAAGAGCCTCTATTCATGAAAACATGCAATAAACAAAACATTGCTGCAAACCTACAGGGACATACAAATGTGTATATCCAATATGTAAGAACCTTTCTTTTTTATGGTTGTCTGAAGTTTGCATGTATTCAGTTGGGGATGGACCAACAAAAATGTATCCAGTTGTGAAGGCATTCACAATATAGTAATCTACAGTTAACAGCAAATGTTTACATCAAGAGTATTTTCTGTGTTTGTTGTGTCTAAATGATACCTTTAAATCAATATTACCTTTTCAAATGTGCACATTATTGAATTGGAAATATTAACATTGAAACACTTCATGTAATAAAATAACAACTCCAAAGGTTTAGTTAAAGGTTGGTTTAATGAAGCCTCTTGAAGCTGCTGGGTTCTATGGAATAACAAGCCGTTATTCAACTTGTCAAATAATCCTTACTTCCAGTGATAACATAACACTCCATCTTTTTTCTTTTCTCTGTACGATCTTGCAATATTTTAGTTATTGCAGCCTTTACATGTTTTGTTACATGTAACATAATATCATAGATAAAGTTGTCAGCTTTGTCCATACTTGTTAGAAGTTTTCTCAATTGTCATGTAGAACCCTGGGGCATTGACCAAACCGAAAGGCATTACATTGAATTTAAAAAGGTCAATTTGGGTGAAAAATGCCAGAAGTTTTCTTGTGACTCTAGAGAAGAACTCTGGGGCATTGATCAAGCCAAAAGGCATTACCTTGAATTACCTGCCAATATCCCTTGCTGAAGTCTGATCTTCGAATTATATTTGTAACCTGCAAACTTTGAGAAGATGTCAATTGTGTTTGTTATAGATTAAGCATCAATTAAAGTTACCTTGTTAAGTTTTCTTAATAAATTTACATTTATCTTTAAGTTATATTTCTGACCTTTCCATCCATATATTTCCCCGTTTCTGTGGAACTATTACAGCCCTGAATAACATATCTAAATGCTTAATAAGATTTTTCTATCTGTTTTGTTTTTTACAACTTAACTTGATCTACTCAAATATGTAATGTGTCTAAACTTAAGACACAACTAAAGTGAAACTCTGATCTCTAAAACATAAGCCAGCATGAAATTACAAAAGAGTAATTCTTTAACACAAGAAATGCCTTTCTTGCATGGCCTTTTGACTTTTTACAAAAAAAATCATATATGAACAAATATAAGTTTGCCTTGGATGATCTGTAATATTAAGATTTCTGATATACCTTATAATTCATCTATTCTGTTTCAATCAATAAAAGTAATGGTTGTATCTATCTTTCTTAAGTGATTTTGTCAGTTTTACTCCATGGGGATATCTATGATAAACAGAACACTGTAATTCATTCACTGTTAAAAGCAAAATTATGTTACAAAATCTAAATTTTCAGAATGCAACAAGAAATATTACACAACTGTGACATAAATCATTGCACAGCCATGTCATAAATCATTGCTACAGTTAAAATACTTTCCTTTTCATCAATTTACGTGTCTTTATAATTACCTCTTCTAGAAATAGCGTCTGACTGTTTCAAAATTGAAACAGCAAAAAAAGGAAATAGAAACAATAGCCCACATTTTTCCTATATCTGATGGTAGGCAACAGCAATAAAGCATGTGATCAACATGTATAGTATTTTATGATGGGACAATCACTGCTAGTTTTCAAGTCTAAATTATGAACAGCCAATTCGATCTATTTACCAAATGTGTACTAATAGTAACAAATTGTATTAAATTACATTGTATGGTATAAAATTTATAAAAAAGTGAAAAACATTAATTATGGCAAAACATCTACAAGTTAATATAAAATCATTTTGTAAATGTCTTTAAAGATTTTAAAATATATCAGCACTGTATGATAGCTATCACCTTAAGTATTTGGAATCGAAACAAGCTCCTTTTGACATAAAAGAAAAAAGTTACTGCATTTTGACATTTCATTATGTGCTTCAATTTTGATTATTTTCTCTTTACAAATTTATATTTATTGATCTCTTTTACACCAAGGCTGTTGAACATAGTACATGTTTACATGTTCCCATTTTGATGCCTATATTTATCAAACTTTTGTCCAATCTGATTTTATTTCCTCTTATCATTCATGGATGATTTTGCAGCAAGACCTGCAATATCGGACAGGCTTCTCTCAAACAGAAATTTTCCTCCTTTTACATATGATACATTTCAGTCCACTAGTTTTGTCCAGTACTGAATTTTTTGATGTACCTATTGTTTGTTTGTCAATGTTTTCAACTCATACTGTTTTGTTCTGTTGATATAATTCCAAAAACATTCAATTCTCCATGAAATCTCCTTATTTGTAGATAAATCATTCCAAGACAAAACAAATGTTATAAAAGAAAAACTTCTAATAAAACACAAAAGCAACAGCAGATATTGCTTCAATGCACAATACCAAAGGGCATCAATGAAACATGTAGATTAAATGCCATTCTTGCATGCTTCATATCAATTAACAATGATACAATAGGAACATCATGTAAAAACCTAGACAATCAATACAAACCATAATATTACATAACTATATCTTACAAATGTAAAGCATGTTTCAAAAGGAATTCAGAAATTTACAGAATTTACTTAGCATATGTCATTTTTGATAAGATAATCATGTCTGTTCTTTGATATATCATTGCAGCTTGCCTTTGGAATTGCAATGTTACTACAACTGGATAAAAATAGATGTGTTGGACTACTTTGTGTGGCCTGTGTTCCTGGGGGAGGCCTGGGACATGTGGCAGTGGTCATTAGCCAATCAGATATTCCGCTCAGCTTAGCCATGAATCTCATAAGCATAATAGCCATGTTGGGTAAGTTGGTGACCAGTCAGATATTCTGCTGCACTTAGCCCTGAATCTCATAAGCATAATAGCATATCACAGAAGCATAATACCCATGTAGAGCCTGGCATTCAATCAGATGTTACACTCAAATTTGACATGAACAGCATAGGCTAAACTTCCAAAGTTGCTACATTATTAGCAAACAAGACTTTTCACTCATTTAGGATACAAATCATCAGGTAAAGGATGCATACAACTTACTTGATGAAACAAAAAGAGCAAGGCCATAGTCCTAATAAAAGGTCAATGGAATTTCTTTTTAAAATCAAGTTCATTATAGTATGCCTAAAAGCCAAGAAACACAAGATAGCTTATAATGTTTGCAGTAACACATCAAGTATCTTTTATCTGTTATATATACATGACGTTACCATTTACAAAGACTGCTTCAATTCCAATACTTTTATTGATTCACAAAACTAAAATGTGTGATATGCAGGCACACAGATTATCTGCAGAGAAAAACACAAGTATTACGTAACAGATTCATCAGAGTCAGTGTACCTGCTAATATCAATGGATATAAGGACACAGCAACACATCTTATGATAGAAGTAATGGTTAACCAAGCAGAGCTTTATGGTGGAAAATGAAAGCTTTGGATTCCTGCTGTTTCTTAAAGACATTTGATTTTTGCTTCATTGGTTTTTATACCCTCACTTTCAAAGAACTGTCCTTCCGTCCGTCTTACCCTATAACTTCTCCTACACTGTTTGAGATAGGAACTTGAAACTTTTGGACATATTAGATATATGTATAGGGATGTGCACAGCACTTTAAGACTTTTGATATGACCCATAGGGTTCGGGCCAGAGGGAATTTTTTTTTAATTATAGTCTCGTAGCATATAAAACCAAACATTATCATGAGTTCTACATTTTACAATAAATCTTTGGAGGATAGGGGGTCAAGCCATGCACATAGGGATATGAGGTGGTGTGTCATCGACAACGTACCAAGTTCAAGTATCAACATGTTTCAGGTCATATTGGGATGCATGGTGTCGTATAAAAACTTCTTTCAGTTGCATAATTCAGAGAATGAACCATGCCTTGTGCTATCCTTATTACATTGGCGGCCACAGAAGGTTGTCATAAGCCTTTAATGTTTGTACTTACCATAGGGATCCAGGGTCTGATGACTTAGACAATCTTCTTCCTAGATCACAGTGATGGTTACTTTAGCATATATATTAAGTCAATCAATAAATAATATGAAAATGATAACTAACTTTACAAGTGTTTCACAAGCTAGTGGTATTTTTTGCAAATGCTTTAATTGTTTTAGTAAATAAATTTTATTAAGCTGTAAACACAATACATAAGCATTGAACTAATTAAAAAAAATTAAATAACCAATTTAGAAATAAAATGAAAGTTACAATAGATCACAGCAGTCTAAAACATTCTTTGTAGGGTTTCAAAGTGAAAAACAGAATTATGTTTACTATGAAGTAGAATCTGCCTTAACACAGAAATGATCTCAGTTTATATACACTGAATAATGTATATTCTCAGTTTTATGCCTGGAATTGCATGACAGACCTCTACTATAAGCCATTTGTGGCACCACAGAAGATGATTTTATTGCTCAATGGCCAGACAAAACTTCAGCTTTATCGCCCTCTCTCTTCATGACAAAAATTCATCGTCAGAGATATACTAATACAATCTTCTAAAGGAGCCATCCCTTATGTAAAGTTTGAGCATCCAGTAATAATAATTCAACGATATCACTACAAGTAAATAGCAATCTCGCCTTCAATTTACAAATTATTTTCTGCATGCATGGAAACACGATCTGATGTGTCTCGCATCAGGCCATTTAGAAATTTTTCACCAGACTGAACAATAGTTCCAAGAAAAGGAAACTATTTGTGTGTCATCATTTTACGGCAACAGATAAATCAAATTTGATTTATTAACCGGTAAGCTAAACCAACAAATAACTCCCATAGGTAATGGTCAAAGTGTTTGTAAATATTGAGTTATTTTTGCGAAGTTCTGTTTAAATGTTCAAAATGTATTATCTTAGGGACCAAGAAATTATGCCAGTTTCATTTTCTTTTTTTTTTTCAAGGAAGTAGTTTCAAAAATCCATATAAATCCTTAATTTCTAGTTAAGTAAGTAAACTCAACTTCATAGGAAACATAAATTTGAATTCCAACTTTTACATCAAGATCAGCAGAAATTCAGCTTTGAGGTCAAAGTCAGCTCACTTGGGAATCACAAATTGTCTGGTGAAAATGTCAAACCATTTATTAGTAACTGATTGCTGATTCCACTAGGAAACACGACTGTATGGCAAAAACCATAAGCCATTCACAAATAACTGGAAACTTTCTCACATAAAGATATAAAGTCTGATTGTGATGGGTTCAAACTCCCAAACTTTGTTGAAGCTGCTGTGTTTGAGAGGATGATGTTGTACTGTTATATACAGTTTTAAGTTAATGCATATCAATATATAAAAGACAACAATAAACAGTATGAAAGTACTACGGACAACATATCTTATTTATCATTATTTCTGAAGTAATCTTTTGAAAACAAATTTGCATTGTCGTATGATTAACAATTCTATTTGCTTCTCATTTCAGGGATTGCTCCACTGTCGATATTTGTGCTAGGCCAATACTTTCAACGAACCCAGGGAATTAAAACAACTACAATACCAATATATAATTTTGAAATATGGTTGGCCTCAACATTTTTTGCATACACTGCTGGACTTGTGATAAACCGTTTCAAACCTGATGTGGCTGATGCACTTTTGACATGGTTAATAAAGCCATTCCTCCTTCTAGCAACGATTCTTTATATCACTCTAGGAGTGTATATTAATATGTATGTTTTTGAAGTTATTGAAACTTATGCAGTGATAGCAGCCATACTTTTACCTGTGTCTGGTTTTGTAATTACCTTTTGTCTTCTAAAGATATTTCGCCAAAAACCTAACTTTTGTAAGTCTGCCGCACTTGAGTGTTCCAGTTTTAATTGTCTCATCGTATTGTCGGCAATACGATTTTCACTTCCGAAACCAGACTCAGACATGGCGTCCGAGATTCCAATGTGGGTGATGTTCACTATTCCAGGAATGTATGTTATGTTAGCCATTTTGCGAGTGCTTAAGAATTGTGTATCTAACTTCCTAGAAAGTCGAAAACAGCAAAAGTTTCGAAATTTTAGTATCGCATCAGGGATTGTAAACCAGGCAAATATGGCGGCCTTATCAGCACCGCTATTTGTGACAGAAGTTACAGACGATGAACAAGGCTCAGTCAGTGAAAAGATAACTGTTTTATAGCATCTTTTTACTGAGAACCCTGCAGTCTTATAGAGAAGTCACTGTTATAATCACCTCATCCTCTGTTGTATGTGAACATGATAGTATGAAGTTCAAGTAGTTAGGGCTCAACATCAATTTTAACTTAACATTACCATTCTTTGATAAGCCCATTGTCCTCACTTGTTGAATGGTTTGTTGTTATAAAATGTTTGTTTTTAATCCATACTTTGACAGCAATTTGTGGCTAAAATGGATGTTTCACAAGTGGATTATTAAGCAATAATTTGTTCGTTTTTTAAAATGCTGTTATTTGTTACTATAATCAGTCCCTGTACAATCCAAAATCAAAAAATATGATACAAAAATAAATATCTTTAGCAAAACAACATATAATTGGTGACACAAAAGTCAATATTGTACTAATTTTCTAATCATCATAACCTATTGTCGCTTTTTTGTGATTTCTGATTTAAAATTACTCGTAGAAAAATTTATCGAAAGGCACAAGTGTATATTTAAGCGGCTGTTTTTGGAATATATTATCAAATTTGTAAAAAATGAAATTTATTATACAGAAAAGAAGTCTTTCATTGCACCTGTCACTGAACTTAAGTGCAAATTAATAAAGGTGATAATTGGTCAAGATAGGGAGTGTAACTATGGTATATATAAATTTTGTTATGTATGTTTAGTTGTTGCTAATCAAGCCAATTGTTGCTACCGGTATGTTAAATATGTGGCATACATTGTAAATGGTCAGAACAGCTATGTTTCATGTTGCTCAACAAATTTGTTTACCTGAATTTCATTTATTAAACAATATTAATAACTCAAGTTATACTAAATGTGAAAGGCCAAGTATATTGTATATAATTGTTCCCAGTTGTTACATGTATTTGTATGGTCATGTCTTACTGTGAAATGTGATGGATACCAGTACATTTTGAATATTAACATACCTCAGTGTTTGACTATGAAGTTTTGGTAAGTTCATGTTGGGCCCAGTTTGTAATTGTGGCTTTGATCAAGCAAGATAATGTTATCATTGTGTGTATATTATACAATAGCAAGTTCTGAGAACATATATGTAAACCCTTGTGATTGATCCCCATGTTATAACACACTATTATGTACTGAATGTCTTATCTATTTCCACAAACATTTTCAAGCACATCTTTCTGCTAACATTGAATGCGTCCCCTCCTTAAGAGTTCTTCTAGCTCACTATCAAGAGTAAACCAATTCTTATGGAATACATGTATAGACAAAACGCTAACCAGCAAGGTTGACATTTAGATAAACATATACAAATTAGAACAATTATTATGTTCATATGTTTGTTTGTGCTCCTTTGTATGGTATAAAATCATGGAGCTAAGTGCCAATGCATGCCATACCATGCCAAGACCAAAAAAAAGACAACTGGAAATGAGAGAAAATGCTACAAATAATATATAGTGGCCAGCTTGCTGCACCCACATTTTTATACATCAGTCAAGTCGTGTTGAGCTGCAGGTCTCACCAATCAATACTCCAATACAGTATTTAAGATGGCTGATCCAAAGATGATAAATCATTACACATTATTGATAGAAATTTCAGATTTGCACTTAACAAGGAATCAATCATAACTAACACCAAATGATGCAAGCTTTACCTGCTACTTTGCTAAATAGACATGTGAATAGTTCTATCAGAAGCTACCGCGCATTACCATGGAAATACACGATACCATAAACATCTTATAAATTCATGATTAATGGCCGACAAATCTGATTTTTGCGTGATTCACGCATCTCTCTTGGGCAAACATAAAAACAGGTATGCTCGTCTAAGATGAATCTTGAAGAAAAACAAAGAAATAAAGAATTGATTTCATCTTGTAGTGTTTTTGTCTTGCATCATAGAAGGCATATACACATGTATGCAAGTATCAGTAAAGAGATACGTATAATGATGTTGTTAAATTTTTTGTATCAGTGAAATTCTAAAAACATCATATTATGCTGGTGTCGTTTTATCTCCTCTTTCTAAAGAACACTTTTTCCAAATTTCTTTAATCTCCAAAACACAGAAGAGCAATAATATATAATACGCATAACTGAGCAATAAACTTATTAATGTGTTGTTGTTTTACTGGATACTGCCTTTGAAGCTATCACTAACTCAAGAACAGACTCACACACCTCAAAAATCTAAGTTAATAGCACAAGAGAAGCGAATGACCAATAATAACAATAACATTGAATTAGGAAAATTGAGAATCTGGACATTAATTTTTGAAAGTGTCCTGCAGGTATCTCATGAGTCTAAAGTCACTTGAATATTTGGATCACACAGGGAAGGGGTGGTGGATAAGTGATGGTGTAAGAACATGTATAGGTCATATGACATCTGAAAATAATCCAAGTTTTAAATGAATAGAATTGTTTGTTGCATGGTAAGTTCAATGCAGTTTAAGAATACTAAGATTTTTATACATGTATTTGTGTGCACAGTACAAGCATATTCATGTACGAGTCATTGGACATCCAAAAGTATAGTGTCTCTTCCATCTCATTAATATATATGGTAAGGTCAATGGTTCTTATCTTTGTTATAAGGTGGAGAAGGTATACTTACTTTATTAGTCATTGGAAATCCGATAGTGTCCTCAGGTCCATGGTCAGTTGTTTTGTAGTTTAGAATTTGAAAGTATGTGACCAGTAATTTTTACTTATTATGTCACTTAAGGACATCTGATAGTGTCCTAGAATTTAAATTTGTTCATACATTAAGAAACACTCAAGTACATCTGATAGTGTCCT
>JAUMGZ010006052.1:0-10356 GCA_032359645.1 Pododesmus macrochisma | reverse complement strand
TAATGCTGTCTCACTTTATAATGCTGTCTCACTTTATAATGCTGTCTCACTTTATGCTGCTGTCTCACTTTATACTGCTGTCTCACTTTATAATGCTGCCTCACTTTATACTGCTGTCTCACTTTATACTGCTGCCTCACTTTATGCTGCTGTCTCACTTTATAATGCTGCATCACTTTATAATGGTGTCTCACTTTAAAATGCTGTCTCACTTTATAATGCTGTCTCACTTTATACTGCTGTCTCACTTGTTAATGCTGTCTCACTTTATAATGCTGTCTCACTTTATGCTGCTGTCTCACCTAATAATGCTGTCTCACTTTATAATGCTGTGTAACTTTATAATGCTGCCTCACTTTATCTCTATTGGAAAACACATTGACATAATGTCAATCTGATTAAAACCAGATCTACCTTGCTCCCGTTATTTGGATATCGCGACATCCTGGGAGCAATTAAGTAGATCTGGTTTTATAAGATTAAGATAAAGCTTCACTCATTCACATTTTCCTGTAACCGAGACAACCAGCTTTTCTCCTGATCCGAATGCTGAGTGTTTAACGTGGAGCGAGAAGATAACCTAACTTTGAGGTATTAGGTGTAACACAACTAGGGATCGAACCCGCGGCCTGCAACCCAACACCAATCCAGCAATGAGCTATACATTCATATCTGCTTCAAGCTTTTGTTTTCAATGCAAAATTAGAAATACTCAATTTGCATGAAAATGTAATTACATCTGTTTGTAATGATAGAGTTTGGGAGCCACGTTCAATGATTGTTTAAAATCCTTTAAGCGATAGTGCATTTGCCTGAATAATGGTTACTTTATTGTTATTAAAACTCAAAAACATTTTCTATTTGGTGTTTAACTGTGGTTTGGTTTAAGTTTAATGTCTAAACATTAAAAAGCAATATATAATTATTTGTAATAGTGCTTCTGCAATGGAATATCACGCCTAAGACACATTGACGCGTTCTGATGATCTGACAAACATTATTCTATTAGTCCTTGCTCTAAACCTGTTAACGTCGAGTGCTAGCTTTTGGCGCCACACTTTTGTCAATTTCTAGAACTGAATTTTTCTCACGTTACTTGCTGATAAGATCAGTTCGTGCGTCACTAAAACAAAGCTGTTTAGTAATGCCAACCAAGATTTAAATATCGAAAACATGTCATCATAATTTTGATCACCTTTGATCAGATTTCATTAATCTTCGTTTAATGTGATATACGTGTATAATATCAGAATTAGTTATTGCGTTATAGATATTTTTCAAAGAAAATATCAACAGGGATCGTTGTTTATCACGCAGTACATATTAACTAGGATTAAGAGTGATACTTGGTTAGACTTGAACTGCCTTTGAAAGAAATTGCTTCATCAATCTCTACGACCATTATTGTATTCTATGGAAAGTCAGTTGATTTTTACCCATCAAATATGGATATCCACATTTATTGACAAAGTACAGCATTTGTATCTAAAATAATAATATCTCAATTTTACTATGCAGATATATCTAATAATGCTATAAAATATTTACTTCTTGAATCAAGATAATGTATTTCTATTTCAAAGACATATATCTCTATATAAGTGAAAATCTCTTTTTTGGAGGGGGGTCCATACGGCGAAACATAATGTATTTAAATTTTCAATAGAGATATCTTCATTTAATATAATTAGGATATCTGCATTTTTAATGAAGACATGTGTAATTATGGAATAGCTAAAATAATCTGTATCTAAATACAGATACATGTACCTACATTCAAAATGCAAACATCTACATTTATCTGCGTATATATGTATTGAATGAATTAAACCCAAAGTGGTCAAAGGTTTCAAGTTTACCACAAACCTCTCGCAATATCCTTGAAAGAAAGGAATTCTACTTGTATTAGTCCACAAATAAGTTAATTAGATAAAAACATTTATTCAAAAAACTTAAAATAATTCACTTGTTTAGAACTCTTTTAGAATATGCATAATCACCCGGTATAACCGATAGAAATGTCAATTTGGAAACGAGAGAGCTAAAGTGTTTTGATTCTTTGGAATATCATACTATATACACATAGTCAGGCATTTAGCCAAGTTGATCTGACACAGAACACTTTCTGTCTTGTCATATCATGATATTGACGAATTTTACTTCTTTGTTTTAAGGCGATATCTGGCTTTCAAATTAATGATTTTCAATTTGCCAACCTTGAGCTCACCTCTCATTAACAAAGTTCTGCTGATTACAATAGCGTAACTCTGTGCTGGAACGTCGTGGAAAGAACAGACGTCGGCTAGCGCGACACCTTACGCAATTAACAGAACCGCGGCATTACAAAATTGCAATCAAATCGGTAAATCATTTATTGAACTGTAGAATTGACCACATTGAAGCACAAGAATCGTTATCCCTCAAGTCCGTTTTCCTCTTGGCTGTTTTATCTGAATGTTTATGACAACGTTGTTCTACGTACTTTCTGATTTGTTGTAGTGTCCATGTACCTAGCTACATGGACAGAAGAAGTAATCCCACTCAATACAATAACATAATAACGCATGATTGATGTGCCATTCCTCTGAGACATTATAATCCTGAATATTCATATCGTATTTGTACAGCGTATTTACTATATTATTTTTCTGCGATGTCGTGAACAGATAAAACATATTTAGCTTAAGCGATTGAGGAAAAACAAAAATGTTGTTTGTTCCCAAATACACGTTCAAGACAATTTGGGTAGGTGGGTAAACAATTCAATTTTAAAGAATTATTTAAAAAGGTTATACATATTGTATGAAGAAATCTTTATCAGTACCTAAATTGTTATCGTCAAAATTACTAAAATAGAATCCTCATGGTCGGCAAGAAATATAGGACAGAATAGGAAACATACTATATTCTTAATTTGGTTCTGATGAGTCTACTAACAGTCTTAATACATGGAAGAGCTTTCATGTAAAATAACCAAAATAGTTCTACCTACGTACGTAGACTAATCGGATATAATAGCAATATCCTGCAGCTCCATTATAGCCAGTTCATGATAAGTTGCTTTTAACTCAAGTTTGGTCAAACAATGTTGTAAGTGCTTATACCGGCTATCGACTTGGCCTTCAGAATTTAACTTGCGAAAATTTGCAAACTGGGCGAAGCAAAAATATAGGTCTATCTGGAACGTTTGTATTTGATAGATCTTCTATCCTTCCCTTTTAACCTGGCTCGTGACAATTGGTGAGCACCGAACATTGAGTACCATGATAAAACTAAGCATTTTATTAAATAAGCAAAATAATAGTTTCATGATATATATCTTTTTTATTGTCTATTTTCCCTTAAAAGACGACGACGATGACTTCGACGATTTCTGTTACAATCGATCGAACCATATACTTCTATGATTTTCTGAATGTGTATTCTCTCGCCCGTCGTAACAACGACGGCCTGTGTCATACATAAAACGTTAAATTAGGTAGTCTTCTCGCCCTTGAGCTCAGCATTCCTAGGCAGAAAAAGGAATGGTTGACTCAAGGTCAGGATAATGTGACCAAGTTTTATATCATGTCAATATCTCTTTGATGTGGCATTTCTGTGGAACAGCAGTATTGCGTTTCCACGAGTACGCCCTGTCACAAGCACACACCGTCTCAGTTTGACCTAGGCATGCGTTGAAAGGGACGTTCGACCCCAATAAAACAATTAAACATCAATAGCAGAAATACAATCTCTTGCAACAGTAAAACATATACAGTTGAAAGAAGATCAGCCCATTGATTTTCTGGTGACATCTTAAGTGAATTGTAACCTTTTACCTGCTAAAACAGCAAACACGTTATAAGGAATTTATGTAATAGTCATGTCTTTGAATATTTGTACTTATAAAGGACATACGATATCAGCTGAGATATTAATCATGACGGTATGTGAACTGATATCGATTATCGAAGAAATCAAAGTCACTGACATCAAATTATCTAGCCACTATCATGGATACAACTTATTTTACCTGTTTTAACGTGAAAATTGGTTGCGTTTTAGAATCCCATTCCTATCACTGAAACGGTAGAACGGTAATTAGTTAAATCAATTCACCAGGCTCTGCATGCTCAACATAAACAACAGATCAACATTCTCTAGCTTGCACCAACATGGAGTCAGGTTTAATTGATAAGTAGACTAAATTCCATTCACATTTATTTAGACACAAACATTCATGACAAATCTTGAGGTTATAATTTGTTAATTTGAAAGATTTACTTGTTGTTTTAGACATGTTGTTTTAGACGTATATAGAAATCAGGCAGCACTGTTGAGCAAACACAGAAAGTACTAAGCCAATACACGCAATACATGTATTACATTATGAATATAGTTATAATTGAATTTCAAATGGCAAGTTGCAAATTCATAAGGTAACACACGCAGCCATAATGGTGCTGTTCGCCTTCCACGTGTTAAGGAATATATAATTCTTGCATTAGATCAATTTATTTTCAAATCTAACAAGATTTTCTTTATTTATCCTGTCCTTTTATAGTTTAGAAAGGGTGACGCTTCTTGTACGGATTTGTTTTGTCATATATAAAACATCAGATGAATGTCAGCACAAAACGGTTGTTATAAACAGAAATTGTTCCACACCCCTTCAACATATTAAAGTCATCGTGTCGGTGTACTGTAGAAAAATGGACAATGTAGAGAATAGCAAGGTCTTATTTTCTACGTAAAAATTGGGTTATTACCCTGCAGAATTTTTACATTTTCTGAAAAAAGGAACCTATCTGGGCACTTTTTTCATATGAAAATAGGTTGATTGTGAAAAAGCCATTCAATAATTACATATTATTATAAGTCTCTTTCATATACGTGTGGTGGAATATCCCTACCAGTAGACCAGCCAATTTTAAAAAGACGTCTAGTTAAGGCAAATCGGGCATTTTGTGTTAATAGCTGGCGCCTATGCTCAAATGAAAGTTAATTATTCGGCTATCACATAGGGGTGGATGCCATCTTTGATTTTTTGATTTTTTGTGTTTTTCGAGGTCATAAAAGTCACGCGGTCAAAATTTTGACCAACATATTTTCAACCAAACAAAGTTAGGGAAACGCATTATCTTTCATAATAACTTAACCAAAATGGAATAGCTTCTGTAGTTTTTATAATATCAGATAAAATCATGGTAAAATTCTGTTAATGTATATTGCATGTTGTAATTTTAAAATGAAGTTTTCTCGTTAAACTACTTGGTAGTTTTGTCACAATCGACTATAGTTACGAAAACAAATTGGTAATTATAATACTTAATTATTCAACATTCATAATTATTCATTAGAAGTAACATTTCTCCATAATATAACAGACTGTAAACTGCATTTTTGTCTAATTCAAGTAAGGCCCTAGGGAAAAGTTTGTTTTGTCCTAAAACAAACAAAAAATCAAGGTATATGATATCAATATCAATTTTCACTTTAATGTTGATAACTTATTGATTGCTGCACGATACACATACTTAATACTATACATGCGCCTTATTGGATTCCCCTTAACGTAAACGTTTCACTATTACTGAACCTTTTTAGATGCCGCATGACATTGAACTTTTTATATATATAATTTTTTTTATATCTATACATATATACATATGTTTTAGATACATTGTAGTTTAAACAGTAAAATATGAATATGCCAATTGAAATAAACAGTCTTGTTGTGTTACTTTTTACTCGCTAAAGGAACACTATTATGTTTGTGAATGCATATTGATATAGACGTTTCTATATGTTTTGATATGACATATCCGCCATATATTGAAGCGCCTTATAACTGTAGCAGTGAACTTAAAGAACACAAATATCAAATTAACAGCAGAAAATGATTATTAAAAATACACACATAAAAAACAAAAACAAAACATAAAATAGAATAAAATAAGGCCCTATATATAAAGAGGTCTCAATCCACGCGGCAAACGTCTTCAAAAAAGCCTTCCTCAGACATGCCTGCTGATATAGCATCCAAGCGTGAAGGTAAATGATCTCTGGCTGAGGATTATAAGGCCTGGACTGAGACTGACTGAGCAAATCCCGACGAAGAGGGAATGCAAGAGGAGTGTCGACCAAAAGGCTCAGAAGCTTTTGAAACCATGGTTGGCTCGACAAAGCTGAGGCATTCAGAAGATTGTGCGTTTGTTAATTAGGGCTGTTCCTTTAACTTCTGAAGCATCATACCAACAAAGTTGAATGGGGGCAAGGCATAATCCATCAAGTTGTCCCAGGCAAGAGACAGAGCTTCCACTGCCCAAGCCTTCTTGTCTGGAATCGGTGACACGTAAGTCCGAAGCCGGTAATTGAGAGCCATGACAAAGAGGTTCACATAGAGCCTGTCCCAAACCCTGCAGATTGTCTATAAGAATCAGACTTTCAGAGTCATTCATGCTAGGACTAGTTTCTGAGATCTGGACAGGGTGTCGGCTAATAGATGCAGATGACCTGGAAGGTGTCTTACCAAAAGAGTGAGACCCAATTCCTTGCTGAGCAGAAGGACCTTCGAGGCCAGGGCACATATAACGTGAAATCGTATACCCCCTGATTATTAAAATAAGTCACGACTTCAGAATTGTCTGTGACCAGACAGACCACTTGACCCTACATAGAGAGAGAGAGAGAGAGAGAGAGAGAGAGCATCCCTCTAGAGCAAACAACGGCCCTCATCTCGATTACCTTGATGTGCTCGGAGGGCTGTTTGCCTGACCAAATGCCTGAAAGAGACTTACCGTTGAGGTAAGCACCCCAAACGTTCAGCGAAGCATCTGTGAAAAGGGTCAAGATAGAAGATAACTTACGAGAGAAATTCCTGCTAGATCATTGTTTTCCACTATCAACCACATTTCAAAATTCTTCACCAACTAGTCTAAATAAGTTCAGACACTGTTTGGAGGCGCATGACCAATGTGAGAGAAGATACAACTGGAGAGGTCTGATATTAGGGCGTTCCAATGGGACTTCATTTGCCAAAAAGTTCAGGAATCTCAGAAGGCACAGAAACCAACCAACCTTCACCTTCTTTAGGTTGACCAGAAGAAACACAAGCTCCCGGACTTCTCTAATTTTAGCGTAGGAAGCATGAAACCATATAAATCCGAATGGAACGTGTTACCTAGGAAGACAAAGTCCTGAGACGGCAGATTTTTTAAAATTCCCTCTGGAAGGGATTAATCCCAGCATTAGCAGAACCTTCAGGACCGCTCTGGCGTTCTCTCTTAACACCCCCATGTTCAAATGAAGCATAAGGTAGTCATCGAAGTAGATCTGAACATCTACCCTGAGAGAATGCAGATACCTTTACAACTTCATGTAGCAATTGGTAAAAACAAAAGGTGTTGTCGTGAGACCGAAGGGCATAGCCCGAAACCGGTAAACCTTCTGATGGGTTTTGACCATTAACAAAAAATGCCCGATCCATCATTTTTAAAATCTTGGCTGGTCTACTACATCTTACACACACGCATATAAAAGAGCATTTTTCTCCCATAATATCTGTGTTTTGCACCGATCTAGATAAGTTTGAAGAGATTGAAATTTGAGAAATGTACATTCGCGCCATGTTTATGCTGCATTCACAACGTCGCAATTAAGAAGTGACGCAATTTGATTGGTTATTTCCCACATCACGTGATGTAACTGGCGTGAAAAGGTATGTAAGATAGATTTTTCTTACATGGCTTTCTTTCATGGACAAACTCTATCTTACATAGCGTGATTTTGGAGAAATATATGTAAAAGCGTATCATCAACACTTGTTTTTGGCATATCATACCATATATACAGTTTGTGAACGACATTTCGTAAGCCAGACGCTTAAATAGTAGGTAGAAAGTCACTTTGCGATCCCACACTGAGTTCTACCAAAGACAGAAAGGATTTGTCAATGTATCCCTGAAGTCCGGACGCGTATAGAACAAAACAGTATGAATAGGATCAATATAACGAGAGACATTGGCAAACGAACAATAACTGCGTCAAACAATGAAGTAATGTAATAAATTAAATCGAAATCACAACAATCATCAAGACTAGTAATCCATGCGGACCGACTTAGGACGGTTACCCAACACGAAACCAGGCGGTGTGGTTAATCCTGTTAATGAGGCCTCAACTTTCCCAATTCCCACAAGAGACAAACTTTTAAGAATTTAATAAAGGACCCACTGTTATCTATTTATACAACGTTATAAAGAAATATGGCTTGACGTTTAAGTGACTTATTTACTGCTATTGCGAGTATGGCGTATAACAATAGCGACAAAGAAAGAGTTATATCAATCCTTTATATTAATAAGTCGTTATTTTTACATCGTCAAAGTCGTTATGTCGACATCAGCTATTTTGATGATATGAAGGATTGAGATATTTATTTCTTTGTCACTATTTGTATATAACACTTACAAACTACGTGATATCGTTCCGCGTGATCATGATATTTAATTTCGTATTTTGCGAAATCGACATAGTTTATGTCGACACAACAACCTTGCCAATTGGTAAATAACGAGTTAACGATATATAGGTTTGAAATATGTATATCAATATCGCTATGTTAATGTAAAATAATCGCGATAACAGTAAATAAGTCACTTAAACTACAAGCAATATTTCTTTATGACGTTTTGTATATAGATAATACAGGGTACCTGTACGCTTCCGTACTGAAGTACAAAGCGCAAAAGAGAACGCGAACATATAAAATCTACAAAATTGCAGAGTATTTACGTGAAGTTGTGGAAAAATACATTATGTACCTAATTTAATTAGACTCTTTACATTTTCAATAAAATCGCTGAACATCAAATTAACATATTGTGTATGCCACAAACCAACGCCTGAAACTTAAGGCGATATGACAGTGAGCAAACTACTTTTAAAAAAAATTCCATGTGTATTTTATTACTTATTTACTATAGAGCTTTCAGTATAAAGCAAAATATGGTAAATCTATAGAGCAGTTTTTCTGATATTTCATTTTTTGTGAAATTTCAACAATACATAAATTCAAATTTTACAATTTTCAATTTTTAAAATAATGATTATTGCCAAAATGCTGTTACATGATTTTGAGGTTTCATTTATGATCTTAGTAAATTTTAGTTGCATTGAGATGGTTTTGTGAAGTTTATCAAATTTCTCAAAAAACTAACAAATCGTTTCGCATTATGTTGTGTAAGCATGTTAACCTATGTCTTCATTAGTTTTGTTTACCTTTCCTCTCAAGTTTTGTGCACTAGTAGTCAGTGATATTTCCAACACGCGTTCGTCTTTTGCTAAACGACGGGAGTCTCGCGAACACGTGCTCTAATTGGACGGAAGAATTGCCTATTTCTTACGGAATTGTCTATGACGTTCGTTCGTTGTAACACATTTATATATCACTGCTCAGTTCATTTAAATACAACCAAATTGTTTAATTTATTTTTGTATGAAAGTTAAAAATGAGAGTCAATGCTTAGATATGATTTTGAGTTCTACTTCATTCGAATGTAGCGGCGGCATGGCCGGAATCTCATACTTCCCTTTTGGTTGTCTAACGATACATTCTGGACAGCGCCACAATACAACTCGGCTAAATACATGAACTTTATTATTCACAAAGCTAGTAACACAATACATTTAATAACGTATACAATTACAAGATCATTAGAAGGTAAATCTATACGATAGACCATCATTATCACGTCCTTGTACACCGTATGATCAAACCTTGAACGGTTAAAACGATGGGTTTTTGTGTGCGTAAATTACGATAGCTAAAATCGATCAAATATTATCGTGTGCTCCGCAAAACCTCATTACAAAACCACAGCATGAAAAACTAATAGTGGTATGATATTTGTCATGATGTTTCATTTACATATATAATACACTGATCAGTTCAAAACAATACATAAAGAATACATACATAATTATCTGAACTTGATTCCTTTTTAAATCTTGCAAATGTGTAAGGGATTACATCTACTTATAACCTTACAATAATCATCAGGCAATATATTTTATTCTGTTACTGTATGTGTCATCTTCGACGACGACGACGACGACGACGACGACGACGACGACCAAAAAACAACAAAAACAATGTAAATGAAGGATACCAAAACTTATCTTAAAATTTAAGTCCTGGAATCCCATGAAAACATGAGGATTCTATTCCCACATCATGACCTGCCTTAAAGCGGAACAGTAAACAATTCGCATTCTGATTTACATACTATAAACAAAAGTATTGTTGTATTTTACATGCTATAAACAAAGGTATTGTTGTATTTTACATGCTATAAACAAAGGTATTGTTGTATT
>JAUMGZ010006041.1:0-10356 GCA_032359645.1 Pododesmus macrochisma | reverse complement strand
CCAAGCGATTGGGTCCATCCCTACCTGCAAGGACCTACATCAACTTCTCTGTGGCGTTATACCTTTTAACATAAAACGCCAATATAATATTGGCATGAAAAAGTCTTTTGCAAAAAAGTTAATGCTAAGCGCTTTGGAGATAAGTAAGAATCACAGAAAGTCGATGAAGGTATCCAAGCGATTGGGTTCATCCCTACCTGCAAGGACCTGCATCAACTTCCTTGTGATGTTAAAACTTGTAACATATTACAACATAATATTACTATTCAAGACTTGCACGCACACACACACACACACACACACGTGCTCACTCTCGCGAGTTCATGTCTCATGTGTACATACAATGTTCAACAAACATATATAATTACATAGGACATACACTACATAGATACGTAATTACGTCATTTTCCTGGACTTTCATTTAATTTTGTCACATTATTTATGTAATCATGATATTACATAGTTAAAAGTTGAGTAATTGTTTTACATTGTATATATAAATTAATTCTTCAATTAACCCTTACAAAGCCATTTCATCATCTATTGTTGGACATTCAGATAAGTTTTAATAAATATGTCGAAAACAAGACACCCATTAATGGGCCTTAACGTTAATTTTTACCCTAGGATTATGCATTGAACAAACTTGTTTTTTAACGCCCTCAAGTTACTACAAACCGATACATTAAGCACATGGCTTCTAATTTATAAGACTTACATTCTTTTTCAAATTGTCTTTTTTTTGGCCCCAAAGCTGTGCACCCTTGAAACCCCCTGCCTTTAAGGATACCTTCTACCAAGTATCGATGGAGTTTGTCCAGTAGTGTTGGTCTAGACGTCGAAAATGTGAAAAGATAACATTTTTTCTATTTATAAAGTATGGACTCCAAAATGAATAAAATCTTTTTGACCTTCAACAAACTTTGTTTACCGTGTTAACATATTAATCATTATGCTCTAGGCCATATATGTCATAAGAAGAATATTTTTGCAATTTTGTCAAATTTCCCCCATTTGAGCCCCTAAAGTGACATTCCCTGTAAACCGAGCCCAATCATCTGGGCACATCTGAATCCCCTTCCCATATTGGTGCCTTCTATCAAATTTAGATGTAATTTGCCAAGTCGTTTTGGACAAGAAGTCAAACATGTGAAAAGTTAACTTATTTGCTACAGTGTTGAACTTTGACCCCAAAACGCATGACCTATTGTTGACCCT
Organism: Pododesmus macrochisma; assembly: GCA_032359645.1. Classification (NCBI taxonomy): domain Eukaryota; kingdom Metazoa; phylum Mollusca; class Bivalvia; order Pectinida; family Anomiidae; genus Pododesmus; species Pododesmus macrochisma. Next base: position 9,138 of record JAUMGZ010006041.1, on the reverse strand, counting down.
AGGGTCACGCCTTGAACAAATTTGGTTCTCCATGACTCTCAGTTACTAAATACTAAAGCATTAATCTCTGGACGCTCTAGACTATAATTTTATAAAAATGTCCCCCTTTTGCCCCGAAGTGGCGCCCCCTGGGGCCCGAGTCCCTTCATTTGAACAAATCTGAGTCACCTTCTCCTAGGGATACTTCTTATCAAATTTGGATGACATTGGTCCAGTGCTTTGGTAAAAAGTAAAAAATGTGAAGTTTACAACCTACTTGATTTGTATGAGAAAAGTCCACCTTTGACCTTTGGTCCAGATGGACTAAAATATGTTTATTTCAACACAAAAGGACAAGAAGCAAAAGACAACTGTTGAAAAATTAAATAATAAAAATTAATTCCTTAATTATCCCTCACAAAGCAATGTTACATATCTGGTTGGACAATGTTAAAACAAAACTGCTATAAATGTGAATATCGTATTGTTAATGACTAAAGCTTTGTTATGTTTACTATTGATTTTTACTTACGTTAAATATCACAAACTAAAAATTTCAGTATGAATCGTGTTGAAAGGAATTTTCTGATTCGAACTTATCTTATTAATTCTAAAAAAACCCAAGTAAAATCATGAAATGGATGTGTTTATGAAAAATAGAATTGTTTTCTAGGTTGTTTTTTTTGACACCTTGGTGCAATTACAAAACAAGGTAAATTTAGCAGAATGATATCGTCAGTCAGTGAGTCTTACATGTAATGTCGTACATTTTAAATTCATATCTGTTAATACCCCCGCTTTAAAGAAGTAGGTGGTATCAAGTGCTTTCTTTCGTGTGTGCGTGCGTGCGTGCGTGCGTGCATCCGTGAATGCCCTTGTCCTACAGTATTGACTTTTGGTTTCCGGAGCACATCTCACATGTTTTTCCACATGTCATAATGAAGCTTAGTACATTAGAAGTTGTGCAAATGAAGACGTGCCACATACCATAGTAGGTCACTCTGACTTCTACCTTAAAAATTGAGTTACGTTATTGAATATTAATAGTGTTCAGAGCATAAATATCACATGTGTTTCCACTTGTTGTGAGGAGACTTAGTATGGCGGTACTTTAGCTGAAGGTGGTGTGTCATGTACAATTCATAGATCACTGTGGCCTCTACCTTGACCTTTGACATAAATATTGGTTATCGGATCATATCTCCCATGTTATTTCACAGGCCGTCATTAAACTTAGTATATAAATACTTGGCCAAAAGAGGGTGTGTCCCATACCAAAGGTAGGTCACTGTGACCTCTACCTTAAACTTTGACCTGCATTATTTTGAATATTGGTTTCTAGATCATATCTCCTCACTGTTACTACTACAGTAATGACACTTGCTCAAGTTGGTATGTGAGTGCATGTGTGCAAGGAGGTATGTTGATAACCTTATGTAGGTCAGTATGACCACTTCCTTGACTTTTTGATCGAAATGATATGATTTATTTGTGTCTGTAGTATATTTCTGACACTTTTACAAATTCAATATTGAGCTTACTGCATGCACACGGTAGATGCGTTTATGTATGGTTGTATACATTAAAGCGGGGGTATCCAAAAAGCCTCCCCCATTTCGATTAACACCTAGGTATATTTGTTTTAACTACGTCATTTGATCTGTAGAGTGCACATTGTTATGGGATAGGCGTTGGCAACACATATTGTTTTCCAGCTATGTTGCTCTATATGATGTTTGTTGTATTTCCCTTTTCGCCAGTTCCTATGTCTAATAAAAATGTAATTTCCTAAGTTCATATACTTGCAGTGAAACTTGACATGAAATAAAATAAGAACTAATACCAATTTTATGTTTGGTAATATGTCAATATCTTTCTTTCTTTAGCAATGCTTTTGATTGAAAGTTTCATTTTTCCTTACAATGAATGCTGCATTAATATACAAAATAACTAGATTTAGTTTAAACTCCGGTTGTAGTTGAGTAGAGGGGAGTATTAGTATTTAATCCTTTTTTACCACCACGGAATCTTGTCCTTGCGTTCAGTTATTAAATCATATTGGCTCCTTTTGAGTAACTTGTTTTCTGGTTATATTTTCTGTAAGCGTTCCTTCGTTGCCTTTACTTTTTATGGACCTTTATATTTTTACATACACTTTCTTAGACTAAGTCAAAGTTTAGTTTTTCTATACCAATCTTTTAGTCATCATCGTTTGACATTACCATTTACATTTTCGACTTCTTGAAAGCCACTAGGGCAATTTTGACAAAACTTGCTTGTGATGTTACTCACCTTTCCATTGATTCTGATACGCTTGGAGAGTTTTCGACTTCTTGTCAAAAACTGCCAGTTAGATTTTCATGAAGTTTGATGTAGATGTTCCATGTAGGGTATAATTTTAAAGCTGTGTATAAAGTTGCCGATATCAATCTAATAAGGCCGCCATGGCTTCTAATTGGCTGATACCTTTTGACTTCTTGCCAAGAGACATTGGTCATAACGTTTAAAAACCTGATATGTTCTCCTTTAAGAATAGTGTCCAATGTTTCTTGACTTTCCCTATATTGATATCATGGCTTCGGATTGGCTGAGACCTTCTTCACATTGTTTGAAGAACCATTGACTCTTAGTCAACGCAGGCATGTCTCCTGAATAACTTTAACTTTTTGTAACTGAAACAAGATTGGATAGTCTGATGTATAAAACTATAAAACATGCCATTTGCATGAAACAAGGCATATAGCATAATAAGTTTTGTGCGTAAACACATCTTTTAAAGAGTGAACATAAAAATAGATAAAATATTCTTATGGTTTGATTTAGTTTTTAGTCCATCTGGACCAAAAGTCCAAAGTGGACTTTTCTCACACAAATCCCGTCCGTCGTCCGTCCGTCGTTTGCTTTTCACATTTTTCTTCTCCTAAACCACTGGACCAATTAAATCCAAACTTAATGGGCAGTATCCTTAGGTGAAGGGGATTCAAATTTGTTCTAATGAAGGAGTTTGGCACCCAGGGGCGCCACAAGGGGGCCAAAAGTGGGAAATTTGAGAAAACTTCAAACATCTTTTTCTAAAACCTAGAAGGCCTAGAGCTTAATGTTTCGGCATGTAGTATCTTTAAGGCATGGAGAACCAGGTTTGTTCAAGATGTGACCTCGGGGTTAAAAAAAGAATTCGCATTTTGGGGTCAAAATTTAACACTAAGCAAATTGTTAACTATTCACATTTTGACTACTGGACTAATTTCATCCAAACTTGGTTGAAGTCATCCCTGGGGGAAGGAAAATTAGATTTGTTCAAATGAAGGGGCTGGGCCCCACTTTAGGGGCCTAAAATGGGGAAATGTGAAAAAATTTCAACAATCTTGTAATAAATTAGAAGGCCTAGAGCTTAATGTTTTGGTATGTAATAACTTTAGGGCACGGAGAACCAAGTTTGTTCAAGGTTTGACCCTGGGGTAAAAAAAAAGTTATGGTTGTGTGGTCAAAGTTCAACACTATAGCAAATAGTTAACTATTCACATTTTTGACTTCTTGTCCAAAACTACTAATTTCATTCAAATTGTGTAGAATTTATCTCGTGGAGAAAGTAATTCATACTTGTTCAAATGAAGGGGCTTGACCCCAAGTGGCGCCAATTCGGGGGCCTAAATTTGACAAAATTTCAAAAATCTTCTCATAAACGAGAAGGCCTAGTGCTTAATGGTTTAGTATATATCTAATTTTAGAGCTTCGATAAATAAGTTTGTTCAAGGCATGACCCTATGGTCAAAAGTATTCAAATGCCAACTGTTTACTTTAATATACCTGTTTCAATCAGATGGACGTTAGGGCTCAATGGGCCTCTTGTTACAGACTTAGTTGATAAATTTGATAAAATAGTCTGAATTTAATCTAGTTGCAAGAATGTAAATGTTTTAAGGTGGACATTAAAGCCTCATGGGCCTTTTTTGTTTTACAACTTAACCAATAAGATACTTTAAATTATAAAGAGTTTTTGTTTGTACATTTCAGGTAGCACAATGGCCTCACGCCAAATACAGGCCGAAGATCACAATTTTTATCGCTTAGTCACATTGTCGTGCAAGCACTCATCACTGGTTCTCAGAGAAGTGCTTAAGCAGTACTATTCACAGAAGAGTCAAACTTTTGAACAATTTCTTAATAATAGCAAACATGAGTTATTTCATAAACGCAGTGCTAAAGATTCCTCCAAATGTTGTCTATGTGGAGATAAATTGACTAAAGTATTGCTTAATCATCAGTGGGATAGTTTATACACACTCGTATCAAGAGGGTCTCATTCCTGTCATCCTCGTAACACATGTCCGGAAAGGTTTGAAGCCATAGTAGGTGTACAACCTGACGAATGTGATGTCTCCCTTGCGAGTTCCTTGATATTGAATGTCAATGATGTGATAGACGTGACATTTATGTATCTTTATGCAGACCCCAAAGATTTTGAAAGTCTACTTCATTCCAATCAGCACACTTTATTTCACCTGAAAGAAAAACGCAAATGCTGCCAGTGCCTTGACAATCCTCCAGGGAAAACCAATCTCACACAGGCAGAATGGGATAGTCTGTATGTTGTTGGCGGTGTATCCCCCGTACCATGCACTAGTAGTGTATGTAGCTGTAAGTTTGTACCTGTGCCAGGTATATCATTGCCTGCTGTTCATACAAATCATCAAAACCTCATTTCCAGGCTTGGGAGGTCAATGGGTCCTATTGTAGCTATTAGATCCATCAGAAATGATGCAGTTGCCCACTCCTCTTCTAGCACATTGGATGACCAGCAGTTTAAGAAGATATGGAAAAAACTGTCTGATGTTCTGTATGACCTTGTTGATATCATCAAAGACGAACCTGTTAGAAGTAAAATAAGAGAGAAAATAGAGGCACTGAAAACCTGTCCTATAGATAGTGAGATGTTGGAGGATTGTGTTAAAAACTTTCAAACAATGATAACACAGGTAAATTACGTGAATTGATATTAAATGCTTCTCATCTTTAGTCCATCTAATACAAATCCCGTCCGTCGTAAACTTTTCACATTTTCGATTTTTTTCTCCTAAATTACTGAACCAATTTAATTAAAACTTGGTATGAAGTATCCTTAAGAGGAGGGAATTCAGATTTTTTCAAATTAAAAAGTGATCGGCACCCAGGGGGCGCCATAACGGGCCAAAAATGGGGAAAATTTGAGAAAACTTCAAAAATCTTCTTTTAATGAACTAGAAGGCCTAGAGCTTAATGTTTCGGTATGTTGTAACTTTAAGGCATGGAAAACCAAGTTTGTTCAAGATGTGACCCCGGGGTCAAAATAGATTACGAATTTTTGGGTCAAAGTTCAACACTCTAAATATAGCATCCTTAGGGGAAGGGGTATCAGATTTGTTCAAATGATAAGGCTAGGCCCCCAAAAGGCGCCACTAGAGGGGAAAAAGGGGTAAATTTTACAAAGTTTCAACAATCTTGTAATAAATTAGAAGGTCTAGAGCCTAATATTTTGGTATGTAGTAACTTTAGGGCATTGAGAACCAAATTTGTTCTAGGCATGACCCAGGGGTCATAAATAGTTCTACACATTTCGGGGTCAAAGTTCAACACTGAATATATAGCTAATATGTTAACTTACAACATTTTCGACTTCTTTTCCAACACTTTACTGGACCAATTCCACCAAAACCGGGTTGATGTCATTATTAGGGGAAGGGGGTTCAGATTTATTCAAATGATGGGGCTAAAACCCAATGAAGGTCACTTTCGGGCCCAAATGATGAACATATGATATAATAGAAGGCCTAGTGTTAAATGCTTTGGTTTGTAGTAACTTTAGGGCATGGAGAACCAAGTTTGTTTAAGGCGTGACCCTAGGGTAAACAGTTTACGAATGCCAAACCAGATGAACGTTAACCCCGATGGGCCTCTTGTTTGTAAATACGTGTGTGGAAAAGGACTGTTGAATGCGGTTTGTTGCTGACTTTATGAATGTTCATCTGTGTACTTTTGCTTTACGTCAGCATTTCTTAAACACTGATTCATGCATGATCATTAAAATTGGTGTAAGGCTAGGATATCTATAGATACGGGTCTTTAGTATCAGTGTGATCTATTAGTTGACCTAAACATGACATCTGAACATATAAAAACCTTGTCTTTAGCTTTTAAGTCAGAATTTACTCATGCAGAATCACTTAACTGCATGGGTTTGTATATCTATGGAATATGTTGTATCAATCACTACTTCTAGGTCACAGTGATCTGTATTTCCTCATGGATATCGGATCGTTGGAAACATGTTTAAAAATTGAACAGTAGCTATTATATGAGTATAAAATTCAGATTGTTTAAAACAACTTTGACACCATCAATCTATATTTTTCTAGATTGCAGATGGAACATCTGAAAAACTGAAGGATCACATGCAAAGTTGTATGTACCACATCAACAAAGGTATGTAGATTTATGAATGAGTATACTGAAGAAAAAACCCAAAGTTTATTTTGGATACCCGAATGACACATTGCGGCGGGTGACAAGAAATACTTGCCATATCGTTAGCACCTAGTTTCGCTTCTAGTTTTTAGTCCATCTGGACCAACGGTCCAAGATGGACTTTTCTTATACAAATTCCGTCCGTCGTCCATCGTCCGTCCGTCGTCGTTGACTTTTAAAACTTCCGACTTCTTCTCCCTAAACAACTGGAACATTTTTTTAAACTTGGTAGGAAGTATCCCCAGGGTAAGGGGGACTCAGATTTGTTCAAATGAAGGGGCTCGGCCTCCAGGGGTGCCACTAGGGTGGAAAAAGGGGGTAAAATTAACAAAACTAAAAAAATCTTCTACTAATAAACTAGAAAGCCTAGAGCTTAATGGTTTGGTTTGTAGTTACTTTAGGGCATTGATAACCAAGTTTGGTCAAGGCGTGAACCTTTGGTCAAAATAAGGTTACGCATTGTGGGGTTAAAGTTCAACACTATAGCAAATATATTAACTTACCCGTTTTTTGACTTCTTGTCCAAAATTACTTGACCATTTTCATCCAAACTTAAAAAAAATTATACCTAGAGGAAGGGAGTTCAGATTTGTTCAAATGAAGGGGCTCAGCCCAGAGTATTGGTGCCTTCCTCGTATTATTTGGTAGCATGTTTCAGTTTGCTATTGTGTATTCAATGCATTACCCTGGGGACTAATATAGGTTACGTGTCAATGTTCAACACTATTGAAAATTCACATTTTCGACTTCTCCATTAAACCAAATTTAAACAAACTAGAAGCATCCCTCGGGGAAGTGGAGTAAGATTTGTTCAAAGTGGGGGTTCGGCTTCCTGAGTTCGCCACTAGTGTTCACAAATAGGCATATTTGACAAATATTAAAAAAAATATCTCCTTACAAACTAAAAGGCCTAACATTTCATGCAATTTGAATGTTGTAACTTTTGGACATGCACGGAGACCAACATTTGTGCAATGCCTGTCCTCAGGTAAAAAAAAGTAACATTTGTTAGATCAAAGTTCAACATTATTAATACGAAATCACAATGTCCACTTCTTCTCTCTAAAACTATTAACCAATTTCATCGAAACTAAGCAAAAAACATCCTTAGGTTAAGGAGTTTCAGATTTGTTCAATCGGTGTTAGGCGTTCAGAGTGAACCACTTAGGGGCACTTAATGCGCCGACGATGGTGAAAATTTGAAAACTTCTATCAAACTAATCATTCACCAAACAGTATGGGTGCTGATCCAATAAATGGATGTTTCGGCCCGATGGGACTCTTATTCTGAAGATATAACAATTAGGTTTTAATGGAAAACAGCAATGAACCTGTCTAATGAAATAAAAGTTTGAACCTTTAATCGTCGCCCAAGAGATATATTGGGAGAAAAGATTTAGAATTAAAATAACCTAAGAAGTTTATGATGTTTCTTTTTTAGGTCCATCTGGACCAAAGGACCAAGGTGGAATTTTCTCATACAAATCCCGTCCGTCGTCCGTCTGTCGTCCGTCGTTAACTTTTGCTTTAAACGACATCTCCTCTGAAACTGCTTGGCAGATTTCAACGAAATTTAGCAGGAAGCATCCTTAGAGGAAGGGGATTCTGGATTGCACAAATGAAGAACCTGACCCCCAAGAATGCCTTCAAACGTCATCTCCCCTGAGACTATTGGACAGATGTCAACTAAATTTTGCTGGAAGCATCCTAAGGGGTAGAGGATTTAAGATTGTACAAATCAAGGACCTGACCCCCAGGGGACAGGTGGGCGGGGCCTGAAGGCGTAAATTTAACAGTTTGCCTTTAAATGCCATCTCCTTTGAGACTATTGTGCAGATTTGGCAGGAAGCATCCTTATTGGGAGGGGAATCAAGATTGTACAAATGAAGTCCCTGACCCCCAGGGTACATATGGGCGGGGCCAAAAGGAGTAAATTTGTCAGTTTCCGTTTAAACGCCATCTCCTCTGAAACTTTTTGGCAGATTTCAACCAAATTTAGCAGGAAGCATCCTTAGGGGAAAAGGATTCAAGATTGTACAAATGAAGTCCCTGACCTCCCTAGGGGATAGTTGGGTTGGGCCAAAAGTTGTAAATTTAACAGTTTGCCTTTAAATGCAATTGCCTCTGAGACTATTGGGCAGATTTCAACCAAATATGGCGGGAAGCATACTTAGGGGAAGGGGATTTAAAAATTGTACATGAAGGACCTGACCCCCAGGGAATAGGTAGGCGTGGCCAAAAGTGGTAAATCTGACAGTATGCCATCAATCGCCATCTCCTCAAAGATTATTCAGCAGATTTCAACCAAATCAGGCAGGAAGCATCTTTAGGGGAAGGGGATTCAATATTGCACAAATGAAGTTTCTTACCCCTAAGGGACAGGTGGGCGGGGCCAAAAGGGGGTAAATTTGACATATTGGCTTTAAACAACATCTCCTCTGAGATCATTTGGCAGATTTCAATCAAATTTGGCAAGAATCATCCTTAGGGGAAAGGGATTCAAGATTGTACAAATGAGTATCTGACACCAAGGAAACAGGTGGGCGAGGCCAAAAGGGGTAAATTCGTCAGTTTGCCTTTAAACAGTCTTCTCTGAGACTTTTGGGCAGATTTCAACCAAATTTGGCAGGAAGCATCCTTAGGGGAAGGGAATTCAAG
>JAUMGZ010006030.1:0-10356 GCA_032359645.1 Pododesmus macrochisma | reverse complement strand
GAGAGAGAGAGAGAGAGAGAGAGAGAGAGAGAGAGAGAGAGAGAGAGAGAGAGAGAGAGAGAGAGAGAGAGAGACTTATTTAGCTACGATGTACAAAAAACTTCAAACTGAATCTAAGAACTCTGTATATTTTGTTCAATTTCTTAAACATTGTGTTATGGCGTACATGTATCATTTTTTGTATTTCTGACTGTCCATAAAGTGAAAAAGCACAAATAATGCGCGATGATGTAGGGGAGGCAACTCGTATAAAAGGAATAGAAACGCCGCGGGTCGGGACACGATTATAGTTTGTTAAAATCAAAAGCGCCGGTTTATCCTCATTATGGTATAACTTAGACTAATAAAATGTAAGAATGCGAAAATATTTTTAATATGTTTTTTTTCGGTCAGATAACCAGGAACTTTCTTATTAAGTATTGAAAGTTCCTGAGATATGCAGAAATTATATTTGGATAAGGCGTAATGCGGTCTTGCAGTCAATAGTATTTCTCCATAGTATGCTTTTAATATCCCATCTAGTACACGTTTTTAAACTTTTGTGTTCTAATTTAAATCATTATGTTTGTTTTTTTGTATTCGTAAAAATACACTAACAATCTGTAAAACGCACCAACAATACATTAGATGTTTAACTATGAAAGACACAAAACCAACTCTGTGTGTAAAAGGACTTTGTCAAAGATTCCCTGTCTATATACAAATCAACCGTGAACAACGAGCGATCAAGAGAAAATAAATTTGTAACAGACAAAACCAAGATTAATAGACTTGTTGCCAAAGAGGGAGGGAAGATAGCTTTATCTATGTTCTCCGTTTATCAAGGCTATTACATACACAAGCTTTAATGCGGCTCTACAAATTCTAGTTATCACAAGAATTTGTTTGACATTTTGTCAAATTTGTGCAATTTTGGCCCCCTATTAGCGCCCCCTTAAAGCCACGCCTCACCATTTGAACAAATTTGAATCCCCTTCCCCAGGGATGCTTCACACACACAGAAATTTGAAATTGGTCGGATGCATTTTTTTTCGGAGATGTTGACAATGTAAAAAGTTCACGATGGACCACGACGGACAGCAACGGACGTAATGTTCATGAGAAAACTTCACCCTGGACCTTTGGTGTAAATAAACTTAAACTAGGAGCAATATCAAGGCGTCGACAATTTGAAAACTAACACATCTGCTATAGCAGTAGTGATGAACTTTGAGCCCGAAACGCGTAACTTATTTTTATCCCAGATTTCCCTCAGTTTATGTTCAACTTAAAAACTGAAAAAATATCTTGAACAGTTACATGCTACTATACGTGTTTCTTGGACCTGAGCCTGCGGGGTAAAGAGAGGCAAATGTCCGCTTCCCCCATAATTTTGCAATTTTCTTTTTCTATGACAAAATTCCTAGCAAATATATAAACATATGTGTGCGGCGATAAAAAAGTTATTCGTTACGCAAAACCAAGGTAGTATTCAATTGGTATAAGTTCATTGACAAGGAAAACGTAAGATGCACACAGAATTAAAGCTAAAAAATACAATTGTTAACTATAAAAAGGAAACGCCCCTGTATATTGTTAAAATGACGTACGTTACCATCAAAATATGTGGCTGACACCGTGATGAAAGACAAGTGAAGATAAACCAATTAACAGGATAGAAAGAGAAGAAGCAACAGTATCAAGAAAGCAACAGTAGGACAAACCAAATCTCTACCAAAAGTTGTCGTTCCTTTCCTTCACAAACACGTCCAATCCCTACCAAGAGTTATCTTTCTTTTCCATCACATGCACGTGTATGTGAAGGAAAGTAACGACAACTCTAGATAGTTATTGGGACAAACCGTGTAATATATTCTAGGCAGATATAAATACAAAACTGCTGAAAAACTGCTGAAAAAATACAAACTGTAACGGGATCAATATAATATCTACAAGAGGAAAACATTGTGAGAGATCCTCGTCTAAGCTTCCAGATTTGAGTAGTAATTGATTTATATATGATTATCGAACAAACATTTGAGTAGTTATTAATTTATAAATGTTTATTGAACACCGCTTTGAGTATTTATTAATTTATACTCGATTATCGGACATACATTTGAGTAGATATTGATTTATACATGATTATCGAACATAAATTTGAGTCATTTATACACGATTATCGAACACATATTTGAGTATTTATTGATTTATACACGATTATCGGACATCCATTTGAGTAGGTATTGATTTATACATGATTATCGAACATAGATTTGAGTCATTTATACACGATTATCTAACACATATTTGAGTATTTATTTATTTATTTATACACGGTTATCTAACACATATTTGAGTATTTAATTATTTATTTATTTATACACGGTTATCTAACACATATTTGAGTATTTATTGATTTATACATGATTATCGAACATAGATTTGAATAATTTATTCACGATTATCGAACACATATTTGCGAAGTCATTCATTTATACATGATAATCAAACACCGAGTTGAGTATTTATTGATTCATACACGAGTATCGAACATACATTTAAGTAGTTATTGATTTATACATGATTATCACACACAGATTTGAATCATTTATACACGATTATCGAACACATATTTGCGACGTTATTGATTTATACATGACTATTGAACAATGATTTGAGAATTATTAATTTATACACGATTATCGAACATACATTTGAGTAGTTATTGACTTTCAAGATTTTGCTCAAAATGTACAGAAATGTTGGAAGGATTAAATGCTCAAACATTGGAATCAGTTTATGCAAAATAAAACAAAATATTCTCTTGTATTTGGCCCAAAGCTGCAGACTCAGCCCCCTCGCCCGCTTTGTGGGGTTTTGACCATCAGGTGATGTCTGGTCACCCCCTGCTGGTCAATATGGCAGATTTTGCTGAGTTGCAATATGGTTTACATGTATATTGTCTGTCAGATATATATACAATGTACAGTGTATTCACATATATAAATAGTTGTGAACACTTCGGAGCTCTGTAACTCACATTCCAGTAACATTCATTGGGTATCTCTGATTCCCAGGATCCACACATGAAGTGATATTTCATAAACATGTATATATCATATATATACAAAGTTAAAATGAGGTCTGCCATAAACTGTTCGGCGACCTTTAAGTATCCATTGGGGATCTCTGATTCCCAGGATTCACACATGAAGTGATATTTCATAAATATACATGTACACAGTTAAATTGAGGTTTGCCATAAACTGATCGGCGACCTTTAAGTATTCAGTTGTGAATATTGACTGAATTGAAGTATACATAAATATGTATCTATATAAATATATTCAAATTTTCATTAAAGCTGTGACCAAATACTGCCATCATGTGTTGGTGTTAGTTCTTCTCAAGTAAACATCTTGAATGATGACAGTAGCTTCGAGCAAAAGCTGGGGTTCGGATGGGGTTGTTTCACAGAGTATTGGCTCTTTCCTCTTATAAATATCATATTTATCGGAGGCATGTTTCAGCTTGCATGTTTGTACATGCAGTTATAGATAACATCGTCATTTTCTACCCAATCATAACACTCAACCTAAACTAACACGTCTAAAATTATGTAAATCTAAAATATGTAAAATATATACATGTACATAGAATATGACTTCAGAATTCTAATGTCCCAGCTCGTGATTCTCAGAAGTCGTGTTGTTCCCTTGGGCGTATGTTGCCAATATGGTAAGACGAAAGAGATAGTTTGATTAGAGTTTCTGCAAGGGTTTTTTCATATTCAGGTTTACTGATTGATTGCCGGCATGGAAATACTTTTTAGAATTCAGTGTGACATGACATTAGAGGTTTGTTGATCATAGGCACGGCAATGCTTTCTAAAACTCAATGCGATAGGACTTGAGAAGTTTGTTGATCAGCGGCATGCCACTTATTTATCAAGTTCAGTGTGGTAGGTTGTGAGAGGTTCGTTGATTCGAGACATGCCCAGATGTCATTGCGTTCTCAAGTGCAGTGTTGTAGAGAGGGAGAGGTTGATCAGAGGCATCACAATGTTAAAAAATAACAAGTTGAGTGGAATCAACAGATCGAAAAACATTGATAACAACAACAGACACATCAAACAATTCAACTCCTAATGAAAACCATGCAAATAAACTGTCTTATCATATATATTTATATTTAGTCTATATGATTAGGCTCAGAATCGTTAACTCAAATACTTCAAAATGTCAAAAAGAACATAAACATGTATTAACAGAGTTCATACAATGCTATTCTATTATATGATACATTCTCACATTCGCTTACCAGTTGCGACCTGGACCATACACACACTAAACATAAAATAGCAAATAATGAAAAATGTTTACAAGTGTATTAAAATACTTGAAAGTTACATGTAACATGCTTACGGAATAAGAAATATGAGAATAAAATGTTGGTTTAAAGAAACATAGTTGGTCTTAATTCACTAAAACAATTTATATCAAGAAACTAAAGTGTTAGCATTATTAATCACAAGACATTTAACAACATCCTACAGTTTTCCACTTACCAAACAGTTTTACCAGCTCAACTTTTGTCAAAATCTTATCAAAATGTGACACCTAACAATGTGTCAAGATTTTACTTATACACACATATCACCACTATCTAATAACATTTTACCCTTAAGCTCAAGATTCAATACACATGACATTACACCATACAATTTCAATAACATAAAAACATTAAAGTGTTCATACTCAACTAACTGTTTATATAAACAGTATCAACTACATGCTCTGTTTTGTATATACTTTTCAGCCTCACCGTAGCTTTATATACGTGCTGAAATACAACAGCGTTGGCCTTATGGTTCAGTACATAACACACCAATATCAATCAAATTTAAAATCAAACAAGAAAGTTTACCATATGTTAAACGATTGCGCAAAATGGCTATCTTATCTATTCCAATGTTTGATATATATCACGTCAGCTCGTTATCATCATAATGATTAAAACATATCATACAAACTACAGACATGAAATGCAAGAATCAAGAGCATCAAACAAATATTGTCATGAAATTTTAAAGTTGGTACTAAACATTTAAAGAAATGGACTGTCAATAAGGTAAATCTAAAAAGTATCTTTCACTTGTACACTGGTCTTAAGCTTGGTCCTCAAGGTAAAACATGGGGTTGTTTCTTTGCTGTAAATGTTTAAAAATGTCATACTATGGACGACGTTGGATTGGTTACGACTCAGAAGTTCACCAGAAAATTGTTTTATTGCTGAGGTTTACACATCTCTTATGTGGGGTTGTACTCTGTGACACTGGACTGCATGTTTCAATACACGAAGTGTACATACTAGTTGAAAATGGATGATCAGTAGATAAAACAGCTGCTTGCTGAACTATAAATAAAAGTTGATTTCACCAAGAGTGATGTATATGGGCGGATTCAGCATGCTGTCCATCGACCATGGGTGAAAAATTTAAGCTGTCCATCAGGAAAAGCAACCATGCACACCACATGGAGTGTTGGGATTACACAGCCGCTGACATATCCAATCAATGATATATATGTAGATAAAAACGAAGTAAAATGTTTAAATGTCAGGCCCTGACCTCACTAATCGCTCCAACATTATACCGTTGTCACGTGTTGGGAAATCAAAACTGCATCATGAATTAGCAAATGACGAATGCTTTTCAGAAAGATGCATATACAAGTTAAAACATATACATGTATGTCCATATCACTCACTGGTTATTACATATAATTCGCTAACATATTATGAATATTCTAATGCAGAAATAAATTCCCGCCTAGATCGCACGTGGCTGACCGCCAGGGCAGCAGGCCGACCACGAGAAACAACAAAATCACTGGCTTCACATTGCCGAGAAAGTTTCACGCAAGGTACGTTAGAAACACAAATGTTAAAACAAGTAAATACGATAACTTATCGTAAAAGTCACATATTGGACCGTCATGTAAGGAATTAGTATCAAGTATGCATAAAAAGTAAAGACGTCTGTTCTGTTCTGAATTTATTCTTCTCTCACATAAAAACATATATCCTACTTAGGAGAACAACAAAAACAAAAATCAATGAGTTATCTCCCTTTACACATTTTCTTTCACACTTAACACACATATACATAACAGTTGTTCAATTTTTATCGTTAAACCATTTACATGGTGTGTGTGTGTGTGTGTGTGTGTGTGTGTGTGTGTGTGTGATTGATCTGATAGAGTATATTTTTGTACATTTTGTAATGCAACCGTGCCACTTGAACCATTCATAAACGTGTGTGTGTGTGTGTGTGTGTGTGTGTGTGTGTGTGTGTGTGTGTGTCGCTGTCTAATTACCAACGTTTTTTTGTTGTACAGTGCAAAAGATAACAAATACTACATTTAATTTCAGAAATCAAGGTTCACGTATCAAATGGTAGACAGTCATATAACAAAATAATATTAGCAGTTTGGTGATCCAGTGATAAAAGGTTCAAGGCCACAACAGAGGAAAAGACTTGTGTTTAAAATTTAAATAACTTTCTTAAATTTGTAATTTTCATGTAATGTTATTTTTGGTTCGTTAAAAGTTTGAATATGAACCAATAATCGAGGTCACATTCAGGAGTTGAAGAAATAGTCCAGCAGCTAGGGTCGTTTTATTTTAGTTTTTGAAGTTTTTATATTTTAATATTCCATCATATTAAGAATTTTGTGCTGATTACAAAACTCTATTTCTGACAAAAAATCATCCTGGGAGTTTTTTTTTCACAAATCACGATTGAAAGTAACAATGGAAATTGACAAGTTGGGGTTGGGAACATATCCCTTATATGTCAAGAGGGTCACATATACTTTGAGGTACTTGGTCAATATCAAACCAAACCAATTAATCTGATACGTGTCAGACAAAGTATACCAACCTTGATCTTCTGCTTTGTAGGTTATCGGTGAAAATTTTTTGCCAAATGATTAAATAGGACGTACTGGCTTGGGGCTTGTTTCTAGGACTAATACCTTTGATTTTTAGTAGTGAATCTTTGTCACTTTTGATGACGACAGGAATAGAAAGAAAAATGCATTCTTAACACAACATTGTCGATATCCTGAAAGATCATGAACTTTACTTGGCATTTGAAGATTATGAGTCCTTTTTGCTGAAAACGACATTGAGTACATGTTCCGTCCTATTCCTGTTGTCATGAAGAGGCGGATATCCAACTGATATTTCATCTCAGCAACATCTTGAAAATTGACTATCAAACTTACGAAATCTTTCAGTGCGTATGCTACAGGCGTCATGATCCTTCTTTTTACATACATGTCATTTTCAGGTGACAGTATTTATCTGGATTGAGTCTGGTTTGAATGGCAACAACACCAGATGCTACATTAGCATGACACACATTGTATTTAAACCCAATAGTCTTGATGCACTTCCGGGACTCCATGCGTTCACCGGTTCATACCACAGCGCTTGCTTTATGAACAAATGCAAAGTGTAAAGTCTTACACTTATGATGAAAATGCCCAAGTATATTAACGCCTTCTCGAACCTCGGACATTCCGAATCATTAGATAAGACCGCCAGAGCGGAAGAATACAAAAATGAAATATGAACGATACCTCCGATAAATATTATATTTATAAGAGGAAAGAGCCTAAACTATGTGTGAGATACCTTGTCCCGAACCCCCAGATCTTGCTCAAAGCTGCTGTCATTAATGGACGCAAGAGAAGAATTAATTTTGAAGAGACAAGATTCAATTAACTACCAATTAATTGAAAAATAAATGAAATCTATATATGGTCATCCAAAGATAAAACAGGTCAAGGAAGTTATATTGTCTTTGTTCCAATAATGGTATGCCACTAAATGTGACAAAGAACAACTACTGAAAACCAAAGGTATTAGTTCTAGTAAAATGTCCTATGCTAGATCGTCCTATTAAATAAAATTCGGCGAGTCAGTTTTGTTGCCAGGCTATATGCAAAGGAGCTACAAAATATTCACCCATAACCTACAAAGCAGAAGATCACGGTTGGAATCTTTCAGCTGACGCGTATATCAGATTAATTGGTTTAATTGGGACCAAATGGTAAAAAAATATATGTGACCTTTTTGAAAATGATATCACAGAAGAGGATGGAAACGACTATGCTGAAGATGATGCAGCTGAAGAGTCAGACACAGATTTTGAAGACGAGAATTGCCTAATTGTTCAAACCTCTCTGACTTATTCTAATAGAACTAGACACCTGCACATATAGAGTGAAGTCAGTGAGTATAATATGTTTACCCAATTGTTAATACAAATTTTGTACTATCTTATATTATACTAGTAGTGCCCAGGAAATGGATATTAAAAAAATAATCCTTAAAATAAAATATATCCCCTGTGGCTAGAACCTTTATCGTGGTAGACGGTTTTGAGTGCGTCGATGACCCTAAACTTATGCTGGCAGGATCTTTATGTTCCTGATAGGGTCACCCAAGTCATATTGGCTGAACGGTAGAGGACACACTAATACTAGCCAAAATCTTAAAATTGACCTGTAATTTTAACATAGGTTCGATCTTCCTTAATAGAAACAATGCACAATTCCTTTCCTTGATTACAAAACGTTAATGTTCGTCTTCTATGTATAATTATCTAACAAACAATACATAACATGTTGGTATAGATACTGATTTACGAAAGATATTACGGTTAACTTTCCCCTACCCCTAACATATAGTTTATCGTAAATTGTTTCGCCACCGTTAGTCATAACAAACTTCGATTACTACTTAGAGCAAACTTGTTCAGATTAATTAAAACTGTAAGCCTTTGTGTTTCTTTGAAAACCAAATTAGCGCAGATTTGACTTAATCCATAAACAGTATCGTTAATATAAAAATATCACCAATATCACTTAGTTTTTAACACAATGTTGAGCTTCCTTTAGATATAAACCCAATTTTATTTTTATCTGTAACTGCCAAACATTGATTTTCAATTATATGGATCCTAACCGATCAATTAATACCAAATTTGCCCGTTTATGTCTATAATTAGCGGATATATAAGGGATATATCTTCCCTACCCCAACTTGTCAATTTCCAATGTTGCCGCTATGTATGTACTTTCAATCGCAATTTGTGAACAAAAACTCCCAGGATTTTTTTGGTCAGAAATGAATTCCTGTAATAAGATGGACCATTCAAACCTTCAGCCCTCAAACGTGAAAATAAAACGACCCTAGCTGCCGGACTAAAATGTCATTGTGGGCTTTACAACATAAACATTCCTGTTCTTTTAAACATAGAGTGACATAGCTTTGCGATTTTTTCACTTGAAATATCGTTATGCAATGGAGATTCAAATCTGTTTAAAGGTGTGTTCCTTGGCAATTACTGAGGCCATACAAAGAAGTGAAAGTTAAACGAAAGCTACTTTCAAAAGTTATTCAGCTGCGTGTGAAAATAACTGATTTGATACACCGGTACTGTGTATTACATCCTAATTTCAATAAGATCAGACCAGACTTGATTTTAATTGTGATTATGCACTTTTGTACTTCTTCGAGTCTGTTGAGGACGGTTGATTCGGAGCTTGACTTCGGGTCAAGAGCGAGGTCCTCTCACCAATTTACAAATGTAGTTGGTTTGACGTCATTTTTATATGCCCGTCTCGCTTTGCTAGTTCATTCTTGTTGACTCTTTCTTCTTATAAATATGATATTTAATAGAAGGATAATTCAGATCGCATTTTTGTATTCATCTATACAAGTTTACCTGATTTATGATACTTGATTACAACTTAATGAACTTTTACAGCACCTTGATCATGTGAATATTTCGCTTTATTCTGGTGCTGAATTGTTGATGTGGCAATTTGTTGGTTTGTCAATGTCTCTCGTTCTGTTGATTCCACTCATCCTGTATTTTAACTAGAAATATAAACGTAAATTGTGTCACTAAATCTGAGAGTCGATTACAGCTGCATTACTAATCCTCGCAATGTATGATGCAGGAGTCTGGCAGTAAGTTATTATTATATTAGGGTTTTACGTCACGTCCAGAATATTTCATCGATATAGCGACAAAAGACCAAAGGAGAAAAGCCAAAAAATAGGACAGGAAGAGAAGCGGCGACAGGAACGGGAAACGAAAGTAATAGAGACAGTTCAGAATGAAGGATGAGTCCATGCAACGGCGTTTCCGCCTACTCTTATCGAGCTTTACATGGGGATCTTTATCGTACCAGGGGGTTAAGAATTCCTGTACACGGGGCCGCCAGCTTAGCGTCCCCTCCGAAGGACGTGCAGATCTTTGTCTGGCCTCTACCCTTCAATCTGTCTGACTTGGGT
>JAUMGZ010006019.1:0-10357 GCA_032359645.1 Pododesmus macrochisma | reverse complement strand
TTTAAAAGGAATTGCACTATACATACATAAAACTTTGTTTTTCACTAACAACCTTTAAAAGGAAATGCACTATACATACATAAAACTTTGTTTTTCACTAACAACCTTTAAAAGGAATTACACTATACATACATAAAACTTTGATGTTTCACTAACAACCTTTAAAAGGAATTGCACTATACATACATAAAACTTTGTTTTTCACTAACAACCTTTAAAAGGAAATGCACTATACATGCATAAGACTTAGATATTTCAATATTTATATATTGTAGGTTCCATCTACACAAGTGGACAGTCCCGATATAACAGTGTACGGAGATTCAACATCATCAACTCCATGGGTAGGTGTAACATCAGCTTGATTCTCCATGTTACTATTTACAAGTTTGTATTGATGTAGGTTTCAATATACATGAGTTTATACTGGTGCAATTAAAGTTTCTTCTTTAGTTGTCAAAATTGGTCTGCATTTAGACATGAGACCTGGGTTGGTAGTCTCCTTAAAGGGATTGAAGCCGATTGGGTCTGATATAGACCAAGTTCCCTGAAATTGGTTTAAATTTGTATTTACATTGGGCTTTCAATGCTAGTCAAAAGATAAATTGTTTGTAGGTGTAGTAAGTGGTTTGTAATGTGAACAGCTTTGTTGCTAGTTCAGTGTTGTTTACAGAACTCATTACAGCATGAAGTGGAGCACTACTCACTGTTAACAAATAAAGCAGCTTTGATTGTTTGGTGATGTGACATACTGCATTCTATTAAACTGAAGGTGTTGTGCTCAGACAATGGTCTTAAGATTAATGCTTAACTCTGGAGCACATTATAGTGGCCCTGTAGTTTAAAATATGTTGTTTTCAAGATGTCTGTTGGTCTAGAATGTGTTGCTACTGTAGACATTACTTAATTGATAAATATGTGTTATATTAATGATAAAGTACTACCTGTAGCCATATGGGAGTGGACTTAAGTACAATGTAGTTTATGTTTGTTTCTAATTCACAAATAATTTACTGACAATAACACTAGCTGCTTATTCTTTAATGTGTCTCTTTTGTCTATTTGTATGTTTTGCTTCATCATTTGTGTTGATTCAAATTTCCTTCAGCTAAAAGATGGGCCAAAACATGTAAAAACTGGCTCAACACCAGCCACAGTTTACTCCAGTGACCCCCCTAAGGAGGTTCGAGTTGGGGTGTCACGGTCTATGTCTGACGCAGGGTCTCGACAGCGAGATCCTTCAAAGTATCAGAAATCCTACTTAACCAAAGCCCATAGAACTGTGGATATAAGCCCCGAGGTATTCAAGTTACAAACTTTTATGCATCCTTAATGTTTGATAGGCCATCTCAAATAGAATTTTCTCTTATCGTCATGTGTGTATCTAGCTTTAAAAATCAGGATTGGTTCTGAAATCTTCATATCAATGAAACAATATTACATATTTTAAATAGTGTTAGCTTGGAAGTTGATCTCTGGAAATTCTTGTCATTTAGTGACCTGTAAATATTAAGTACACTATACATAGGAGTAATAGTGCTTAAGCTTATCAGTCCGTATGATGGTGAAACAGTATTGATTTAGAAACACATCTGTTTTAAAAAGTCAATCTACAAGAAATTATATCAGCTTAACAGAAGAGAAGAGATTTGTCTTTAAAAAAATCCTGATATGATTTCCTTAGTAAAATAGAATATCTTGATATTTGAGATGGCTTATTTCTCCACCTCACCGTATCTGCACTCTGATGAGAATATTACACCCTGAACATAAAGAATGACTACAGAATGACTACAGAATACTGTTTAGTCCTTTATTTACTAGAAATTTTAATTTTGGAATGACTGCTTTTTAGATATCAGTTTTATAAGTAATTATGACAATTACTAACAAACAATTTATGTCATCAGTCAAATGATAAGTCAAGTTCAGCAAAAGAGTCAGTAGATTGAACCACTGTTTGATCCCACCTTCATCACTCCATATCTTCACCCTGTATCACCACTATTGATCAAGTATCATTATCCAATATTAACATATCCAGTCAAATGATTTTTCACTTAGAGGCTAGTTGAATACTTTTTACAAGTTCATTATGCAATGCATCTCCTCTTCTCCAACGCAAACATCATCAAAATGAAATATCAAAATCTGATTGATAGAGGGTTTTTAGAAATTAAAAAATTTAGATTTCTTTTTGTATCAGGTTCAACAAATATGATAAAATCCAGTAGTTTGCTTGAAGACTTTGTGTAAATGAATGCCATAATGATCTTTGAAGATGTGACTGGGAGGGATGTATGTCAGTTGTAAATAAAAATGGGGAACTCAAGACAACTGTTAATTGTTTAGGGCGTGTTTTCTAGTAAGCAGTGAATTATCTCTGTATATATGATGAGAGGAGATGTATAAGTTTTTGCTGTGTCATTGTGATGAGATGGAAGTGTTTATAACCATGTAAATGTTACTGCATGATAGTCATGTTCTGTATGTCTATAGCTTAGACTGCTATTCAATATTGATGATGTCTCTTGTCATGTTAACCATGTAGAAAGACAATATGTTAAAGTTGGTATTTTATTATTATTATTTTAGCAAATTGTATCTACAAGAAAACGTAGAACATTCCATAAGTTAAGGAAGGTACAGTGATGTTATTATGTACTTTCACTTTCCACTGAATCTCACTGTACCATCATTGAATGCCTGTTGTCAGTTTGTGGTCATACTAAGGTCATTTACTGTATAAAACGAGAAAACTATACAGCAAAAGTACTTTGATAATGAAAATTTAGGATTATATTGGCTGGTATTATTGGATCTAGGCCCATCAGTTCTGACAACAGTTGCATGGTCCACTTTAGTGGTTATATGAACTACAGTGAATACATAAGTTGGACATTACTTCTGTATATTGTCACAAATATATTGTACATATAGAGGTGTACGTACTGGGAACTTAAGTAGCAGCGGTTAAATATTCTAAAATGATTTTGAGAGTTTGAAGTCTTTTCACACTTGGTTGGTGTACTTATATAAATGCTTGCACTTATTACTTTAGTAGTGTCCAATTGTTCAGTGCAGTAAGTTAATTGTTATAACATTAATACACAGTTCAAGTTCTACTAATGTATTTGATACAATTGTCCAAATAATCTTGTTTCCAGTACAAAAACTGTCACATTGTCATAATTTATTTCTCTAAGGCTATGTATTTCTCACATATACTTATATCAATGTGGTTATTTCTTAAAGATATTGTAACAAACATTAACCTTGCTCTTCTGCATAGTAATCTGTATGTATTATGATAGTGATTTATATTTCATGGATACAGCTGTATCCATCAAATTCAGTTTTCTTGAGGCTGAATTCCTTGAACGTTCCAAAAATTATTCTTTGTTATCTATAGACCCTTGATATTGATCAGCCTTTTGTAAATAAGAAATGTTATTTGATGATATTAAGCTAACATCTAAGGTCACTTATGTGTAGATAAAGTTCTGTAGAATTCTACAAAATTTTAAGAAAGGTCGTACGTTTTACTTTAAGTTTATTGGTAGATTTGTGTAATTAACAAATTGACGTAACTTTCTAATTGTTTCTAATATGGAGGATTGTCAATTGCATTCTATACCTTACGTCAAAATGAAAGTGTACCTAATATACCTGTAGTTACCTATTTACTGTAATCATTCTTAAATTGTTCACAGTTACACAAGTAAATGGCAGTACATGTATATATATGAAGTAGGAACAAATGTCATATTTCTGTGAATCAGATGATCACTATTTATGATATGGATTAACTTGTTCAATTAATTTGAAATGTTTCATGTTATTGTCAGAACTAAGAAATGTATCACTCAATGCAGTCACAATTATAATCTTTTTTTTCAAACAAGTATGTCTCAGAATAGAAGTTAAATCCTTTATTATTTTGACCATCTCATTTACATACCGACACATATATACACACTTGTATATAAACAATTCCTTACAATGCAGTATTCTTTAACATTGTGAATTCCAGGGGTGGATAATAGATTTAAGTATGCTCCTATATTTCTGAGGTCAGATTTAATTTTATAGTAGTTTGCTTATTGTATTTAGGAGAAGAAAAAATTGTTTAGACTATGTAAATAGTCATAGTGTATATTTTTGTAGTATTTACTCCACTGAGAAATTACATACATTATCCTTGAGGGCAATGACCCTAGGTGTCACAGCACCATCTCAGAAAGTAGTCTGGGGCACGAGGAAGTTTGTTCTAATATGTACATAATAAGCGATGACAAATTTGTCTGGTCTCTATCACATACAAGCTTGTTATAACAGACCCAGCTTTACTTGCTGTGTGTCAGGATGGATATTTCATGGACCAGTGATTGTATTGTTTCAGGTATTAACTTTATCTGTCAACATATAACACCAGAAATATGTATCATTTAGATGTTTATGAATGCATTACCTCACCTGTGTGGATAGGTCATACCGACATAAACACTTGTCCCGACCATCAAGTAATTTTCTCAACTTTTGACTTTATGTTTACAAAGTTTTAAGAAGTAATACATTATTATTAGCAACCAAATTCTTATGAACACATCATAGCATATCATTTCGTATGTTGAGCATCTTTGAAAGTTGTACATATTTTGCCAAGATTTTAACAGGACCTGAGTAAAGACAGACTGTTCTCTATTGGAATTTTGCTAATGGGTTATGGCTATGTGCTTTAACATTTTTTCACCTGCACTTGTTAACATAACTTTAATTTTGAAGTAAGGTACTGGTTATTTGATTATTATTGAAAAGTCATAAATTGACATTTACAGTAATTGTTCTTTCAAAGGAAATTATAACATTTGATATAATTAGCTCACCTTGAGAAAAGCATTGGTGAGGTGTTCTGATCATGCACTGTCCATCTGTAGACATTTTTTTATTGTATTGGTTAAAATTTTTAGAAACATGAGGTTTTAACCATTAGAATAATTTTTAATTGGAAAAGTGCATTCAGTACTTAAACTTTCGAACAGAATTTTAAATGGGTCAACATCAGACATCTTGAATTTTTTTCATGAAATTCATCTCTATTTCTCTTACATTAAAGAAGACAGAAACTTAAAATTACCTTTATATTAATGGATTACACACTTTGTGTTGATGTTCTTGAATAGAAATAATTTGTTGTCCAATATTGTCAAGATGACTGCCATGGTGGCCATTTTGAAATTCGATTAATTTGTTTTTACTGTAGATAAATTTCAACAAGTATTTAGTCAAAATATCGTTGTTAATCAGTTAAGGTAAGCATCAGACTCGATCTGGGGTATTCTTGCTTTTAAAGAATGATTGGTATAGCACTTCAATCTTTCACGGATCGATAAATGAATTTATGCTTTTAATTTTCAAAAGTATGCACATGCACATGGCTTAATGATGTTCTATATTTGATTATTTGAGGCAGTTTTTGTATTGATATTTACCATGACACATGTGTATATTTAGTAATTCATCGTAGATATACACTAAAGACACCGATTATGCTGGATGTCATGTGAAATTTAAGTGGATTCTTTCTCCAAGCTTCAGAAACCAACAAAAGTTTGATGAACACGTACAGTATCACACTACCAGTAACGCTTCATGCAGATAGATATAACAATATTGGCCATGTCCAGTTGGGATATTTTATGAAGACAATGTAGACATGGACTAATCAATGTTGATAATTTCTTGTTACAGTCCACGTCACTACCCAGTACAGCTGTTGATGGAGAGTCGGACAGTCCACAGCACAGTCCAAACGCTTCACCAACACCCTTACATCCAGCTAATGCAGATGATTCTGATATCAACAAACGAGATTCTGGAATAGACGTAAGATTAAAACTTAAGTATTGCATGTAGCAAAAGTCTTGACATCTTTACTTGGAGTATTGTGTCTATTTGATATTTATGAATTTGAGACAGAAAATGTGCATTGTCAGGATTTAAACCTGGAATCCCTCTGTAGTCCAGCTCTTTGGCAAATTACTATTATAATGACATGCGTGTCTTGTTTAGAGTTTATCCCATTATAAAATCTGCAAAAAAACTTATGTAAAAGTCCATGCAATTTAAGTTGAAATTCAAACAATGTGTTTAAAATCTTGTCAAAGGAAGAAAAAGAAATTGTGAAAAATAGTATTAATTAAATAATAATTATTTATTAGAACTCTGCTTAATTTGACCTTTAACACATATAAACTTGTTAACAAGGAAGGTTAACACAATAGATGTGTTGTTCTTTAAAATAGATTCCTTTCAACGTATGTGGACAAACTCTTCTTTAAATGTGATGTAAGTTTGTATGTTCTTTGTTGATATTATAGCAGGATTCTGGGAGTAACGCTAGTTTACCAATAAGGCCTCAACAAGATATCATCGCCATGGAAGACGATGAGTTTGAACAAGACGAGGAGCAATTCAGGGTAGGTCACCATGACAAAGGTTGATACAATGTTAAAGAGTTTAAAATATATTGGTGTTTTTCTTTGCTTTATTTGTGCAAGGGTTAAATTACCCAATGTATTATTTATTTACATTTTCTTTGAATTAATAGCTATTTTGTTTGAGTTATGTCATTTCTAGCATATTCCTGTCTGTTCTTGACTATGAGGCACTTGTACCTGTAGAAGTTGTGTTATCCTATTTACTCTATATATTAACAGATAACAATATTTATTATACTATAAAACTACTTGCAACAGGCAAAGCTTCTGGCTTTTACTAAACGATCCAAAGTCACTACCAGTTTACAACATGCACTTTCAACTCCTGTTTCGTATGATGTTTGATGTATAAGTTAAGTCAGCGTGTGATCATACAAAACAAGAAATATGGACCGAATTATGAAAAGTCAATTTATGATTTTAAAATCTAAAATCTAAAATCTAATTAATTCTAAATTAACAAGAAAATTATGATTGGTACTGTTACACCATACAGCGGCTTCTTGATTTGTACTGGTTTGATACACTTTCATAGAAAAGTAACTATCATAATCAGAAAGGAGTGTATATTATAAATGTAGTGTTTTAAACACATTAGTACTACTTAGTACTTAGATTAAATTGATTTATCATAAGTAACATGTATATAACATTTTAATGATCTGATCCATTGTCCATAGTAACCCTGGCTAGATATATTACTTTCGTAATTCCCTTTAGTATAACATTAACACATTTAACAGGGTTCGTACAGGCCAGAAAAGTTCTGGAATTTTTTAGCAGTGTCTTAAAGAGTCCTTAGAATCTAAATTTACCTTGAAAACCATTAAATCAGTACGATGTACTGATAGTTCCTTGAAATTTGTATTAGAAGCAGTATGTCCAACAGATGTTAGCATTTTAATTGAGAGATTATTGCAAATGTGTTTTACCTCAAAATTGGAAAAATCTGCATTGTTAAAGCTATCTGGTTTAGTCAAGTACCAGAGTTTGCTTCTGTCTTTAGTTTATTACAAACAAAAATGAATGGTTTGGATAAGTTTTGATTTGAGAATTCTGTACAAACCCTGTTAAAAATAAGACATACAAAATACAGTGTATATTCAACCCCTAATAATACACCAGTAAGTTTTGTATAGTGTCATTTTGACTTCGTGCCCTATGTTCAACCCTTAGCGAATGCTGTTTATTGTCCGTAATCTTAAGTGATATTTAGAAGTAGTTACTTTACTAGTAACACAGTAATTATCATAGACTTAGTGTTATACATCATAGAACATAAACATACTTATTTATGTCTACTTTCTCTTCTAAAGTTGCAACATTACAGTGGCACACTTGTAGCAGTAGATAATCATAAATCACGATCTTTCATCTGCATATTTTCACTTGACAACTCCTGTGTTTAGTTTTGAAAATCTTCTAAATCCATTAGTTTTAGTTAAAACAACAAGCTTTTATTTATGTGATCCACTAAGATTTTAAGATTTCTGTTTTATTAACAATGATCTCCTTTGAAGGTTGCTATTTGTTGCTGTGTTGTAATATTAGCATAGTTGATTTACGTGGTTTTGCAACCATCGATTCTTAATAGGACATTTCTCATGTGACCAAAGTGATTAAATAACATTACATCCAATTTTGACAGAAAACTTTCTTTTGAGGAATGAATATTGATATTTTTTATCATTTAGGAAATCCTTTAGGTTTATATTTGTAAATATAATAAACCACACCAAGGTTAAAACTGAACCTATAAAATGTGCAACAAATGTGACCAATGCAGTCTGTATTTTAATATTTGTAAATATTTCTAGAGCAGTGTTTTGTAATAAATCAATGTCATAAGATATGTTGCAGTAATGGCTTAAAGGTATTCAGTTAATAAGATTGATGTTGTTTGAATGAAAAATCTTTCCACAAAAAGGATGGATAATTTTACACAGCAACATATTGTGCTGTTTGTTTTTATATCAATTGTTTGTTACAGTATTTTACACTATGTGTTCTGTATATTCTGTGGTTAAACAAATCTCTGATAATAGAAAGAGCATTTTAAAATTTTAATAAAACTCTTACAAGAAGTAAATTGAGAGAATATTGACTTTACTAACAAGATAAGTGTCCTGATAGATGTGTATATTTGTGTTGTTGTGAATATATCTCCTGCTATCATATGTTTGTGTTTTTATAAACTCCCACATCTTTACCTGTACCTATTTTTGTTCCTTTTCATTTTGTGCATGGGTTAACAGAATTCTCAGATGGAACGTAAACTCTCTCAGCCCACAGTCTCACCATTTATGGCCAAGCTACAGGCATTTGAGGTTAAACACAATTTTATTATTTTGTAGTCTGTATTTATTCTTGTATTCCATATATACCCTCTGCATATTTCTGGGTTTTAGGTTGGTCTCTCTACGCTTTTGCACTCCTTAAAACTCAATGTGACAGACTTCATATATTTGAGAAGTCCCTAGTACCGACTCAATTTCAGAATATGAACTCTTGGATTTTACAACAGAATTTATGATAAATTTACTGCTATAACTATTGTAACGTTTATACAATTTTAACTTTGACTTCAATTTGTTAACTAAATATGAACAGAAAGCTGTCAATTGATTGGCACATATCTGTTGGATATTTCTTTAAATGATCGTAAATATACACCAATTAGTTCTTTAGAAGTCTGTCACATGAGAACATATCTATATTTACTTCACAATTAAGTCATTCACTAACCAAGTGTGTGAGGGGAGATAACTGTTTAACAAACCTTTGAGGTTGCAAATAGGTGAATGGTATGTATGTCACTAACTTTAATTTAATTTAATTCATATTTTTTATATAAAGAGAATACTTGTTCTTAATAATTAGTAACATAATCTAAATTAATATCCAATTTATAATGTATGCAATGCTTATAAGCTTTTTGCTTAGGCAGCTTTCAAGCTTATGCGGTTAGTTCTTGTACAGTAAAGAGTTTCATTCTGATATTCCACTGTGAATCATTCTTGTAAACTAGTGCTTCATCTGACTTTTCCTGTATTCATTTATTCTTGTATGACATGTAAAGTATATACATGTATTAGGTGTGTTTTGAGTAACCTTTATTTTGTTTGTAACTTTGACATCAGAAAAATTAATTGTATATACTTGTGCTAGGAAGAATGAGTAATCTAATCTAAATGATTTGAAGTGTATCATTTCACCATATGAAATATCACCATGTATTTAAAAAACACACAACACAATGAAATTAACATAAAATGTCCTTTGTCAGTCCATCTGTATTTTGGAATTATTTTTTTTAAAGAAATTTGATATATGGTGTTTAATTTATTTGATTTAATTAGAAAGCTCTCAACTTGAAAAAGCTCTTACAATATAACTCATTCCTAAACCAGCTTTCTTTGACTAGAAAATGTGCTTTCTTCTGTTTTAACCCATTAGTGTTTTAATGCATCGTTTGACATTTTTGGCGTCTGGTAATAACTAAGATATTCAAAACAAATAGTTTGAAATGCACTCTATTGCTGCTTTTATAAATAAGCCAAGCAGTTATTGGTTATGTGCCATGTGTTGCTGTATTATGTTGTAGTGTAATGTGTCAACAACTTATATTCCTTATACTAAATATAACTATTTAGGTGATACAAAAAGGCAGTGTAATAGAACATCTTATAAGGACTGGTCATGTGTTTATATTTGCACAGATTTCTAGAAACTATATAGTACTAATCTTTGGTTTTCAGAACACAGTATTCTCCGATATCATGCTATGTAAGATAGAGTTTGCCTATGAAAGAAAGCCATGTAAGAACAATCTATCTTACATACCCACGTGATGTGGG
>JAUMGZ010006018.1:9907-20498 GCA_032359645.1 Pododesmus macrochisma | reverse complement strand
TTGTGATGTCAATTTAATTAATTACATTCCGGTGCTTCATTGTTTGACGAAGTTATTGTTTGTTTGTCAATGCCTCTCGTTCTGTTGATCCTATTCATACTGTTTTTCACTAAATCAATTGCGGTAAAAAATATTTTGGAATGATTTAATGGTATACATAATTGGGATTTACGTTAATATCCTTTATTGTATTAAATTGTTTATGTCGACAAACTGTAGAAAAATAAAATCATATTTTAAGAAGATACGCTACAAATGGTAAGATTTAAGTAGTAGGAACAGAAAAATAAAACGGATGACATAATTCGGTGCATTACAGCAAACTCTTTGCAAAATTTATTTTAAAATCATTTTTTCACCATGTGATTTTAATGCATATATACCTTACTCTCAATGTTACAGACATATCGTTATTTGTCTTGCCTGCGACTTTCTGTCATGAGTGGCACTTACACTAACCACAGTGATGTGCCTTTTTATCTTCGGCATAGTGAAAGAGATTGCTGTTTAGAGCAAACAATCTAAATTAAATAGAGTTCTACTTGCCGCAACACAATTCTATGCTGCCATTCAGTTTGCTGGAACGAACAGCATAATCGTATGAAGATGTTGTACATAAGTCGTTATAACACACTCGTATAAACCATATACCCATTCCTAAAGTAACATGCGTCTGCAAAATAAAATATGATTATTATATTATGTTTAGAGGTGACTTGCCGTACACCAGAATAACACGGAAGCATCGAGGTTGGCGACACATGTGTAGCAGGAAACGCTTACCATATCGCAAGCACCTGGTCTCGCTTCTAGCTTTTTAATAGAAGTTGTTCAAGATGTTTCCTTTTTTTATTAATAAATGTTTATTTGGTTATTTTTTCTGTGTGCGTCCAACGTTTTCCTTTTGTTTGCCAATGTCTATGGACTCAGCCTTGGAACATCGTCTAAGGTTTTCGAATTTTATACTTTACTGCAACAATAAAACTTCTAAAACATATGGTAAATACCATCAATAGTTTAATTTCAAAGATATAATGTGAAGGAATGGAATTCCGAATTTAAATGACGACATTGATTTGTTGATTCAGTATACTTCTAAAAGGTTATAACAAGTATGTTGTTATATTTTATCCAAAAATGCCAGTATGTTATCATCACAGCATGCTTCTAGTGTAGTAGAATAGAACAAACATTCCAAAATGAAAATATGCATCAAATACACTGTTTAATCAAGAAATAAGGAAAAATCAGAAAGCACCACAAAGGATATTAATAATAACTATTATAATGGCTATCATGGCATCGATATAACTTTATCATAAAATATTAAATTCAAAAAACCAAGACGATATTTTTAAGCCGTTAGTCCATGGATTTGTTCTGCTGGTCCTATTTCATCTTTGCTTAGTGCATTGTCCCCATTTTTACTTTGTGATGTTTCATGCATTTTTAAGGATGCAATTGAACAATTAGGGTAATATAAAGATCAACAATGACCCATAATAGTCCTCACTTCCGTTTTAATAGTATACTTCTAACAGGCTATCTATCTGGTTACAACAGAAAACAAAATGCAATCTCCAAACAGAGGCTCTACTTTCGCTTCTCTAAAGTATTCTAACCGGAAGGGAGCCTCTGTTTGAAGATTGAACACGACGTTGTACATAAAGAAGCAACAACACAAAGCAATACCAAACACATGTAAAGTTGATACCGTATTGTTCTCAGTTTGAAACAAGCGTGGATACTCAATTTGCAAGATGACCCATCCCGGGGTAGCTAATCCAATCACTATAATGAAAAATCCAATGCATGCAAACACCAGTGCAGCTAAAATGTATTTAGTTGTCATAACTGTGTCACTGTATTGCAATCTGAAATGTACAGATATCTAATACGTAAATATAGTAGAGCAAAAACATTATGAGTGTGATCAACAGAACGAGATACATTGACAAACCAATAATAGCAACAAAATAATATAAACATATATGTATACCCCTATCACACCCGTCTGTTAATTCCTCAAGTACAAGTCAATGTCATTTTGATATTCAGTTCGTGTTATCATCGGCTGTGCTGATCCTACATACTGGTAATTATCCCCGCGCTTTCAAAGAAAATCGGGGATGGTGTGATTGTCTCCACAGTCTACCTTCTATCCACCTGTATTACTCAGTACCTCCTACTATAGCATAAGAGATAGGAACCTGAATCTTTTGGACACAGTTGCAATGTGTATTGGGCAGTTTTCAACATTTTCAGACTTTAAAAATTACATCTAGGGGCCGGACAGGAGGGGACGAGGTCATTGGGATCAATGTGTTTTACAATATAATCCTACAGCACATCAAGTCAATATTATCACGTGTTCTACATTTTACAAAAAATGTTTTAGCATATAATATAGGGGATATTTAGGATTGCAACATTATTTTGGCTCTACGAGCTTTTTCATTAGCCTTTCTGTTGATGCAAACTAAATGTCTGAGAAGTTGCAAAACCAGAACATCAGTATTGTCTCGGTGCGTTTACGTAATCAAAGACAATATTCAAGAATAAAGATAGGAGACTTTATTTGCTACATTTACTTGTACATTTTACAAATATTAAAGTGACATGCCCACTAACCGAGAGTTTATTTTGCTTTGTTGTTAGTTTATTTTAAAATTGTGGTTTTTCTTAACGTTTCGTTAATTAAACCTGAAACTCATGTATCTTCACAAAGTAACCAAATTTCAAGAATAAACAAAATTTATAATTCGGGCGAATTATAAATGACTGACATGTGTTGACTTTTGAAATCCGCATAACGCTTCAACTTTCGTACCAAAACAAGGAAAACATCCCCAAGTCTTCTTCACGTTGGGGCAGATATTTAGATTGTGTTGTTGTATTTTGTTTATGTTATCAGGCAGAGTTCATTAAGTGATATAGGTGTAACAGGATACAATTTTATCTGTGCTTAGACACAATGATAGAGACGTATGCTTGCTCAACGAGAACTTCATCCAGTAAACTGGTATTGATACTATTTTTAACCTATACCGCTGTTCACCCTAGCTTCGTCTGCAAAATGAATAAGGGAAAATGACCGATCAAGAGGCGAATCTTAATGAATTCTTCAATATTTCGCTTACTTGAAACCTGTCTTCTAACTTATCAAAATTATTCAATTTATGACAGATTATCTAATCATAGTGCTATTATAAATATTTCGTTTATTAATACCGGCTGTTTATGACACTTTAAGTCAAACCATCTGTACTTAATATCAGTTAAAAATCAAGAGTATCCATATCATCATTTTTTTATCAAAAGTATTGAAAATAAAATAAGCATTATTGTCAACTTAAAATTTTGACATGTGTTGCTATTTGTTATCTTCCAAAGTCAAGAGTTTTCATTAAGTCAACTAACAGTCAATTGCTTTCCCGTCCCGCTTCTCTTCTCTTCCTATCCTATTGTTTGGTTTTTCTTCTTTGGTATTTTGTCACGATATCGGCGAAATACTCTGAATGTGACATTAAGCCCTTATTAAACAAACAAACAAACGAATTGTATATGTCCATGGACTTACGGCCTAGAATATCGTCTGAAAGTGACGTTAAGCCCTTATTAAACAAACAAACAAACAAACGAATTGAATATGTCCATGGACTTACGGCCTAGAATATCGTCTTGGTTTTTCGCTTTACCTACATATGCTACTAAGCTGTCGGGACCTTTTCTTCCTGATATGGTCAGCCAAGTCAGATAGGTTGGAGGGTCAAGACCACACAAGATCAGCACGTCCTTCGAAGGCGACGCTAAGTTCCGTATACATGTCTGATTAACATCCTGGCACGACAAAGACCCCTATGTAGAGTGTTGTATTAGAGAATGCGAAACGCCGTTGCGTGGGCTAATCATACTTTCTGATTTATCCGATTGCTTAGATTTCCCGCTCCTATTGCCGCTTCTATTCCTGTCTTATCGTTTTTCTTTTCTCTATTTTTAAACTTTTTTCATGATAGGCCATAGCTGTTGGGTTTTTTCTTTGTTGCGTACTTTCGGATTTCATAAATCTACCAACCAGCAATGGGGAAAAACAGGGGGAAAGGATCCCTTTCGATTAAGTTTTATTTATATAAAAATATACTCTTTAAGTATTATTGTCACATGACCATGTATACAGGACAGTATCAGGTATCTGATTGGTCAAACTGACCAAGATTTATGAATGAAGGTTTACGGAATAAAGCATGTTGTATTTCAAAGCGAGTTTTAAGCAACTCCAAATAGCTTAAAGCCCGTTCACGCGGTAAACCTTGATTTACATTACTTGGTATATAAACCAAATCATACCATGAACTGTCTTCATTACATACCAGGTCTTTAATTGGTCAAACTTTTTAACTTTCATAAATCAAGGTTAACGGAATAGAGCATGTTCTATTTCAAAATGAGGTCTAAGCAACTCAATGTGGTAAAGATAACATGTACAGAGTAATAGAGACTGTTCAGATGGTATGATTTGATACATATACCAAGTAACGTAAATCAAGGCTTACCGTGTGAAAATGCCTTTAAACTTCAATTTAAAATACAACAATGTGACCAATCAGAGACCTAATACGTCATGATACTAAGCCATGTGACTTTCTGGCGGGAAATACAAATGTATACACATGAACTAATAGTGTATAAACTTTGACTTACCGTGTGAACAATCAAGGTTTATAAATAAAAAAAATGGTATAAACCATGGTTTGTAAACTTTGATTTACCGTGTGAACGGACCTTTATGCAACAGAGTACGAGAGACTGTTCACACTGTGTAATTTGGTTTATAAACCAAGTAATGTAAGTCAAGGTTTGCCGTGTGAAAGGGCCCAAAGTTGGCGGTCTCCTGGGAAGTTAAAACTTATAGTACATCACTAGCTCTTTAAATGTATAATATATGTATACCATGGAAGTATAGATTAGCATTTCATCGTATAGTTGGCATAATTGATGAAAAATAATAGTTTTGCAGAAACAGGGCGATCACCTAGAGATTGAAAAAAAAGATAATGCCAGGCGGTGTATATAAAATGAACAATAAATGTATTCTTAATAGACATTCAAAGTTAAATAAACATAGCCCTTTTTACCAAAATGTGTGGTGTGTGTGGGTTATAAGAAAAATTAAGTATTAAAATGTTTCCTTGATTGATATTTTTTTTGGTCATATACGTCGCTGGAATTATATTTAACAATTTCCTGAAATAGACACTAAGCAATTAACATTCAATACGTATTATGCCATTATAGTTCGACCATCAAGTATACCTAAAGTAAATTGTACAATGCTAAATCTAGGTCCACGAAGAGCATGCCAGAAACCTCCTATCGTTGGGTATTTTGTTTTTTCTCTTTTGGTGATTTGTCACGGAAACTTTTTTCTGCAAGCCACGTTAATTAAGTCCAAATGAATAGAAAAAAACTAACTGAAACTTTGATAAAAAGAATAAATACAGTGATACCATCGGCTATGACTTAGATTAACAGTAGAACTGTTAAATTTGACATTAACACACTTTAGAAAATTTACAAAGTATATATTAACATACTTACCTGGTTTCCTTCAATGTGCGCCTTCCTACTGTAATGAAATCCCTCTGTGTGTTAGTGGTCACTCCTTGTTATCAACAAAACTACATGAACTTCAAGTTACGTCCGTGTAGGCACAGAGGAATGAAGAACATTTTATGAATATATAGTTTTCCCGGCGCTCCCTGGCTACAGAGTCCGTTGTTGCGTAATTTTCCGTTCACAGATATCAGATTTTAAATATATGTTGAACAAGATATATGTGCTATAAATGTAACAATACAGAACGAAAGAAACAGGAAGCTATTACAAAATCGGCGAATGTCCAAGTTATATTAGCATAATATACACAAACCTTGCTGTGATAAAACCTCAAACCTCATTGAAATGTAAACAACGCTTTACGACTATAAACAGATAACACACGTCTTACTGATAACAGGTGTATCAAACAAATCAATAACAAATGTTAGTATACCTCTTGATGTTACAGTAGCGTTGATTGGCTAAAACGTACCACATTACGGGGAAATAAAACATCGAATCCCCCTGAGGCGCGCAATCCAGGGAGATTCGAAGTTTTATCTACCTGGAGCACGCGCAGCTCATTGAAGAATCAGTGCAATGTACATACTGTTTAAGGCCTGATTTCTTTTTCTGTATAATAAACAATTTATGGCCCTATATGGCAGGGTGATTTGAAGATTTATTTACCCTTAGCGGCCATATTCCTCTCGGGGGGTTTACTCCTCGTCGCCCTATCTTTACCGCTCTGCTTTAATGATTATGTTGCTACTTCTATTCCTCTCCTTTAAATTTGTTTTTCTCCTTTGCTCTTTCGTCACCGTAACTGTGAATTATTCTTGTGGTGACACATGCTCCTATTTTTAAACAGTGAAAAGGGTTACCATACAACGGAATGACACGGAAGCATCTCGGCGGGTGACACATGTGTAGCAGGAAACGCTTACCATGTCGCGAGCACCTGGTTTCGCTTCCAGTTTTTTAATAGATGTTTCCATTTTCAGTTAATAAATTAATATTTGGTTAATTTTTCTGTGTGCGTCCAAAGTTTTCTTATTGTTTGCCAATGTCCATGGACTTACGGCTTTAGAATATCGTCTTGGTTTTTCGAATTTACTACTTTATGTTGTTTGTTAATGAGTTTGTTCATATAAATTATCATGCCTTACGAGAAAGAGAAGTCAATTCATTTCTTTTTGTTCTCAATTCTTCCCAATGTGCTGCTGTGTTGTTGGTTTTAGCTGATTTGTGTATATGATTTATGTTTCTTATTTGTTTTCTTATTTCATTGCGCATCCGTGGCTTATCGTTTGTGTGTATGGTTGTTGGGTATTGATAACCTAGCTGCATCTATAATATTTGTTGTAATTTTTGTTACCTGCTCATCAATACTTAAATTAGTCATGTTCATGTTGCTGTCACCAATTGTCTGCCTAAACAGTTTATAATCTCCTTCTTCATACTTCCAACTTCTTCATTTGCATGTGTGGTTAGGATATTTAAATTGCTTCAAGCTTACATAATCTTGGCAATGGTCACTTAAGACTAGGTCTAGATTACAAGCTGAGGAATTGTGGGTGTAATTATTAATAATAATCAAATCAATTAAAGTACTTAAGTCCTCTGTGATGGGTGTTGTGTCTTTTATAAGTTGAGTTAGATTGAAGTTATTTAGTAGGTTGTTAACATGGGCTCAACGCGTGACGTCGTGACGTCAGGATATGATCATTCGATAACTGCCGCTGAAACCGCTTGAAAAACGGTAGGTAATCTTAATCGATTGCGCGAGGCCAATCAGCGGGCATATAATCTTTACGTCAGTTACTTCTTACGCCCCTATGTCGCGCTCGCCGGAGGGCTTTGCTGGCGGCACATATTCCAAGATTTCCAATAAGGCAATGGAGACGGGTCCTTTTTAGTCCATCTGGACTTTTCTCATACAAATCCCGTCCGTCGTCCGCCCGTTGTCCGTCTGAAACTACAGGGCAGATTTCAACCAAATTTTGCAGGAAGTATCCTATGAGGAAGAGGATTCAAGATTGTACAAATGAAGACCCTGGTCCCACTGGGGACTGGTGGGCGGGGTCAAAAGGGGTTAATTTGACAGTATGCCTTTAAAGGGTCTCCTCATAGACTTTTGGGCAAATTTCAACCAAATTTGGCAGGAAGCATCCTTTGAGGAAGGGGATTCAAGATTGTACAAATGAAGTCCATGACCCCCCAGGCTACAGTTGGGCGGGGCCTAAAGGGGTAAACTTGACCGTATGCCTTTAAACGACATCTCCTGAGACTATTGGGCAGATATCAACCATATTTGGCAGGAAGCATTCTTAGAGAAAGAGGATTCAAGATTGTACAAATAAAGTCCCTGACTCCCCAGGGGACAGGTGGGCGGGGTCAAAAGGGGTAAATTTGGCAGTATGTCTTTAAAAGGCTTCTCTGAAACTACTGGGCAAATTTCAACCAGATGGACATTAAGGCCCCATGGGCCTCTTGTTAAGATACAAGGTTTGAAATATTTAAGTTTTCCCCATTAGATTAAAGGTTCTCAAATTAAAGGTTCATTATTTCGTAATGTTCCAAAAAATAGCTTAAAAGTTCAATTTGGCTATCATTTTAATACAACAATTGCATTATAACAGATTTTTAATCATATCAAGTTAAGAAAAAGTAAAATGCATAAAAATGATTTAACAGAGAATTTTACTGCCATTGAGTGATAATCAGAGCTGTGTTGAGATGGACAGTTCGTTTGTTTTGTATTATTTGGATTTTTTGTCCGTTCAACTCATGTCTAAGTCATATTGAGGCAGTATTCTGCTTGTGACAGTGTGCACTGATGGTGACATTATAGTGCTGTCCCAGTGAACTATCACACCACAGACACATGATACTTCACTAAGTCACATCATCCTAACACTAAGCCAAATAATCCTTCTCCTACCCAGAAATGCTGAGCACTTAGTAGGGAGTGAGAACATTTTAACGTCTGAGGTTTGACCCATCTAGGGATCGAACCTGCACCTATCAAACATACCAGTAACTATCCCCAAATTATATTGACTGTCAAGTTTAAAATTTGGATTTCACCACATTTTGTTATACAGTATTTTATAGCTTTTGTGTTTAAATGAATTTTATTTAGAAATCATGTCATCATGAAAAAATGATTTTTTTTGGCAAATAAGTAACATAATGTTTTTGATCAACGTTGAAGTTTCTAACTATTGTATGTTTTAAAAGATTTTATTTAGAAATCATGTATTCATGGAAAAATGTGAAGATTTTGTTAGTGTTCAACATGTCCATTACAGGATTTTGTTTACTATCTACCTATAGGTTATTTCAAAGAGAGGCTGATCAGATGAGATTTATGTTTTGTATCACTTGTATAATTGAGTTTTCATATGTATTGTGATATTGTATGTTGTTGTTGAGTATATTATTAACTGGATGGTGGTTTGTGCACATGTTATTTACATCTCTGCAGTCATGGTGATAGGTTACAAGTCACAATAATAACTCGCCCTATAATTTTTCAGTCAAAATGTATTCTTTTTTTCTGCAATAATTATTTTGTGTATCACAACATATAAGTACCAGTATGTGTTTTATAGTACAAGACTTTTGTTAGTATGTGATATATATGATATTTGAAATATTTGTGGATTGATGTCAGATAGGGAAAACAATTAATTATTGATTCTTGCATGATCTTGGTGATAAAATTGAAACTTAAGATTTTGACCTCTTTTTGTGAAAAAATATTTCATTTTATTTTGCAATGAATTTAATTAATTGATCTTGTAACTATTTGCATCAGAAAATAAATCGTTACAATTTTATAGCAAAATAGATATATTTAAGTTATAAATATATAGTAAGGTAATATTTCTGTTTGTATTTTTAAGACTGCAGCTCAATTATTGTTTAATCAACTTTAAAGTCTTTAAATTTAACTGGTTTTGAAATTGTTCTTTTAAAATTTAAAAAAAAATTAAGTTTATATTCAAATTAATGTACAATAAATTTTTAAATAAAATTGCATTTTATTTTCCCAAATATTTAGTTCATATATTCTATCCTAATAAAATCTAGAAATCTAGTAGATTTAAAATGAAATTCGTAATACTTTGATTTATGTTATAAGGAGTTTATTTGCTTATATTGTTTTTACACCTTGAGATTTTTTTGTAAAATCATTTAATTTTTGCTTTATAACAAGTTCAAATATGTTAAAACTATATTTTAAGTCCAGCATATTGATAAAATGTTAGTTAAGCATTTATTAAATATTTATACTTCATTAATTAGCTTGTTTAGTCAAAACTATATGATTATTTATTTCCATTAATATTATATTAATTTTTATTTTATTATTCAAATTGTACACAAATTGACCGTGTCAAAAATAGTATAGAGAATTCCTGTATTAAAAAATCTCAGGTTTTGTATCATGATAAATTATCTCATCCCTACAAATTAATGGAGTAACATAATGACTTTTCGCATTGAACTTTACTGTCGACATTGACCTTAACTTTTAAAGGCATAGTTAATTAGGACATTTCATCATATATTTTTTTCAAGATGTGCCATTGTTATTTGTTTTATCAACTTTAGTCATGTTACAGGCCTAATCCTTCCATACTCTGTTATCCTGGAAGTCTGTGTGTTACATACAACAAAATGTTGAACTGTTGATTTAGAATATGGGTCATTGCAAACTGCTGATACAATCACTTTTGAAAGGGTAAAATGTTGATCAAAATAATTTAAATGATATCAAGTATCAATCATTTTTATTTTTGTTGACAACATGAATATATTTTGAGCAATAAATGGATCACACCATGAATTTCAATTCACAAAATCCCCTTTCTCATTTAGCAAAGGTTATGTCTCTTTCTCATCTAAAAGGATTGCAATCAATTTGTAATAGATTATTGTCCCCCGCTTTTCGAAGAAAATCGGGGGGGGGGGGGGGGGGGTT
>JAUMGZ010006007.1:0-10357 GCA_032359645.1 Pododesmus macrochisma | reverse complement strand
TTTTAACACGGCCATTTATTAATCTACATTGACAAAATGCAATTTCAGGTGACCGTTAAGGCCCATGGGCCTCTTGTCTTATAACTATAGCAAGTTATGTACTTTGTTTAGGGGATTATATACTTTGTTTGATTTTTTATTTAAGCAAATATATATGTATTTTAAGGACATTTAAATGCAGTATGAATTGTGATTGAACGAGAGGGCTTATATCGAACAACACAATAACAAAGGATATATTCAGTATAATGGACTCTCTAGCTAGG
Source organism: Pododesmus macrochisma (assembly GCA_032359645.1). NCBI lineage: Eukaryota > Metazoa > Mollusca > Bivalvia > Pectinida > Anomiidae > Pododesmus > Pododesmus macrochisma. The sequence continues at coordinate 10,091 of JAUMGZ010006007.1, read as the reverse complement.
TGCATAAAGTGTTATACTGGCTAAATGTATGTAGTTTAACACCTGCTATATGTGAATAAAGTATAACGCCAGCTAGGTGTATAATGTATAACACCAGCTAGGTATAATGCCAGCTAGTTGTATAAAGTATAACGCCAGCTAAGTGTATAAAGTATAACGCCAGCTAGGTGTATAAAGTATAATGCCAGCTAGTTGTATAAAGAATAACGCCAGCTAAGTGTATAAAGTATAATGCCAGCTAGGTGTATAAAGTATAACGCCAGCTAGGTGTATAAAGTATAATGCCAGCTTGGTGTATAAAGTATAACGCCAGCTAGGTGTATAAAGTATAACGCCAGCTAGGTGTATAAAGTATAACGCCAGCTAGGTGTATAAAGCATAATGCCAGCTTGGTGTATAAAGTATAACGCCAGCTAGGTGTATAAAATATAACACCAGCTAGGTGTATAAAGCATAATGCCAGCTTGGTGTATAAAGCATAATGCCAGCTTGGTGTACCAGATTTATGTATACAAAGTAACACTAGCTAGGTAATGAAAGGCACACAATCTAGATGTTTCATATTTAATAGTCAGACAGGGCACCCTGATGAGTATTGATCAATTACTGCTAGATTATGACCATTTGTAAACCGATAACCTATTAATCAAAGGTTTTGGTCGTTATGTCTACTATATACTTTCTTAATTAGAATATTTTGATTTGGTTAGCATATAAGATATCAAATAACTGGAAACTTGTTTGCCAGTAATAAATATAGGGCACTCTTTGTATTTCATGTATTATTTATTTGTTGTTGTAAAGTATTTTAGTCCATCTTGACCGGTGTTCCAACATGGATCTCTTATGAGCTTGTTTGTCATTCAGGGCATAAATGTTTTATGTACTTCAAATGAAGCCTTCCTAAAATTGGTACTCGTGATCACCATTATGTTTGTATTCAGGGTTGCTCCAATAGTGATGTCTATATGGGGTCTAAGAAGGAGCCAACAGGAGGTAATCTTTCCAGAATTCATGAATTACAGATACTAGACTTGTATTAGTGTTACATGCCGAGGACATTGTGGTAATTCAAGTTATTTCATATCAACATTACGGAGGATATACTTGAATACTCCCTAAAAGATCAAAGTTCATAATGTAATCTTTTCTTGAACAAAAAAACTGAATGTAGCTTTCTTCTGTTTAGTAAAGTTTGTCCAAAATGCCTGATCATGTTTTATACACTGAGTAACACTGGTCAAAACTGAAGATCAACCGTGGTAAATCAAATTCACCTATCACTCCAATATGCTGGAGATTGAGGTTTTTTATGCTCGAGATTGAGCTGTATTCACATATATAATTTAACGTATAACATACTTGCCAACTTTTTTAAAATTTCATTGGGGAGGAAACGCTTGGAAGAATCTTAAAATGTCTATAATACCTATATACCATGCCCTATATGACAAAACAGTAGTGCAAACTGACTCATTTTAGCAGTTCTGTACAATACACTAAGTTGAAGCAAGGTGATAAGCAAGGTTTAGGAATTATACTGATGTCAAAAGGGAAAATTGTGTGTGAAAAATCGGGAGACTCCCTCCTAAATAGGGAGAGTTGGCAACTATGCATATTCTAATATAAGTTGTATATAAACGTGAAGGGGAGATAACTTTATACAAGGGGTATACAAGTACCTCTCAGAGTAAATGAGCTGCCACAGAAGCAGACAAATGGTTTTGTGTTATTGTGAATGTGCATATGTCCCTGGAGGTTGTGTAATCGTCCAAACTGTTTACCTGAAATGAGAAAATGAACATTTGAAACATGTAAACAGGATTAACTGATAAAGCTCAGTAAATATTTACAAAATATTTAAAGAGTATTTATCAGATGAATCTAATTCAGTAAATTGTTAATTTCAAAAAGATGTTGAGTATAAGTCATCATTCTCACAATAAAATATTGTTAATACAGTATTTAGATTAACAATATGTAATTGCAGCTTAAAAAATCAATTTATACTTCTTAAATTGTAATCTCTATATACATGAATATACATATATATATGGTATGTATGTTTTATTATCCTTTGTGTATTTCTTCCTCTTTTCTGTAGTGGCTTCAGTAAATCATTTTAACAAATTTTCAAAAAATCTGCATTGTTAAAGAAACCCACAGCTAATTGCACCATTGGGTTAGCTTGCTCAATTACTTTGGTATTCTGAAGTAATTCATTTGACAATCCAACATTTTTGTAATAAGTAACTTCCAGATAAAGGTCCGTTTCTGTAATTTGAATTGGCCCTAAAATCCGCCTACAGGTGCGATCGGCCATGGATTTCCAATAATGAATGATCTGATAGTTAATAAGGAATTCTGAAATATAAACATTAAATTGTCATTAAAGTTAATTATAATCTGAACTTACCACATATTTTACACTTGTGTGGTTTATTATGTTCATGTACTACTAAGTGGGCCTTGAGTGTCTGTGGCTGTGAGAACATTTTTTCACACAGTTCACACTTAAACTGACGATCAGGGTTGTGGATCAGCATATGTCTCATCATGTTGGCACGTTGATTAAAGGTGCGTCCACATAGTGGACAGCTGTATGGTTTCTGACCTGTATGTGTAAACTGGTGAGCCTTCAAGTGGTGTTCCTACAACAACATCAAATTAACTTAACATGAGTTAATATACATGTAATACAAGAATACCATAGAACAGTAATAAAAGAACACTTTTTCTTATGTTGAATAAAGAAGAGCATGTACATATAATGATAAAAATCTTCATAACAAATCATATGTATCTAATAGCTTTTATAGAACTCAGTTTGAAATCATTCCCAAATAACAACAGTATTATGATAGCACAATGCAACAGATTAATTGTACCTTCATGAAATCCATTCCACATTCTGTACACATGTATGGCCTCGTCCCCTCGTGTGAGATTAAGTGGTCTTTCAGCTGACTAGGATAGCGGAATGGTTTATCACAGTATTTACATATCAAGTCCTCACGATTCTCATGTTTTAACATATGCAGTTTCAGGGCCCTGGGACTATCAAACTCTGCTTCACATTCAACACATTTGTCTCGTCCCTGAGTATGTTTTTCTTTGTGTAATTTTAGTTCACTCGGATATGCAAATCCTCTTCCACAAATATCACAAACATGAGGTTTTGTTTCCATGTGAACTGAGTGATGTCTCTTTAAATGACTAACCTGAGTAAAACCTTTGTTACATATTTCACAAATGTATGGTCGCAAGTTATCATGAGTCAACATGTGGGTGTTAAGATGACTTAGTTGTTTGAAATACTTGCCACATACCATACACAAATGTGGTTTTATTCCATTATGATCCAGTACATGTGTAACTAAGTTGTGTTTAGTGGTGTAAGCTTTGGGACAAATATGACACTGCCATCTCTTTTGACCATCTTCACCGTATGGTACAAATTGAGAGTCATTTATTCGAATATTAACCTCCATGGTTTCTGCATATTCTTCACTACTTGCTTCTGTGTCTCCGTCTTCCTTATCACGTTTAAGTTTAGACATGATAGAAGTCTTCTGTATACCCACAGAATCATCTTCATCCTCTCCTTCCTGACTACTTGTTCCAGGTTTAACTTTCTCCCCCACTGACACTATTTCTCCTTGGTTTATGTTTATAGTTTTTGTTTTCCCTTTTTTGGACACACCCTTTCCCATGATTGAAATGGTCACTATTGAACCGTTGTTAACAGAAGTGGTTGTCATGATGGCTTTTGCCGCAGCTTTATTAAAACTTGGAGATGTGATGGCAAATGGTTGTAACTTGTTTGGTGTAGCAGTAGGATTTCTCTTATAACTGGCACCATCACTTGGTTCATCTGACGGAAAGTTAATCAAATTATAAGTGTTACTCATACACGTAAATTCTTCATCCGACTTCATCAAGTAATCTTCATTAAACTCAGTATCACTCTTTGGTTCCTCTTGAGGTCTTTTTTCAGGTTCAGAAGCAGCCTGCTGGACAAACGTAGGTGTCTGGTTCTTCCTTTTCTTAGCTCCACCCTGACCTTCACCAGGATCAACATTATCTACAGCCAGAGGAAGCTGCTCTGAACTATGCCTGTTTCTAATTAATGATGGTGATTTTGAAATATTTTCTCTCCTCCACTCAGTGTCATTATACTGTTGGAAGGCTCCAGTATCTGTTACAAATCTTTGAGTTATTCTTTCTAATTTAACATTGGGTGAATAATGTCTTTTAAAGCTCCTCCTTGCAAACTTACAAGATGTATAGCCCTCAAGTGTCCCTAATTTTAAAAACAAAATTGGAACCCTTTCTTTTCTCTTTTCACAACTTCTAGCACTTTTAATGCATTTTTCTTTTTCAGACTCATCAACATCAGATTCTTTCTCCTCATTATACCATCTGCTGTGTTTTGTGGGTATATCAACTTTTTCAGATTTTATTTTAGGTTGCTGTTGAGAATCTGACCCACTGACCATTTTTTCATTTGGATTTCTACTGGTTTGATTTGAGGACATATCTATTGCTCTGGACAACTCATGATCATTGCTGCTTGATGGTTCTTCAGCCTTTGAAGTTCCAACACAACCTGCACCAGAAACATTGTCACAGGTTCTCCTTTGAGACATTGGCCCATAGTTCAGACGTCTATTACAAGGAGAGATATCACTACTATCAGCAGTCAAAGGTTCTGTCACAGTTCTGTTGGTACATGTATCTCTTTGGTTTTCATCAGTTTCAACATCTTCCGACAGAAACTCTTCATTATCACATAACTCATTACCAATATATGTAGAATTGGCAAAGCTCATTTCATTGCTCAGTGTTTCTAGATTACCACTTTGGGGAATGTTGGTTGGAAAATTGTCAGGATTCACAGACTGTCTCATCAGGTTAGTATGTAGCCTTGTATCAGGTGTTGCAGAAATACTACTGCGTATGTTGGGTGAAGAACAGCCTGAGGAAGGGGACATAACTGCATTTGGAACTTGTTGATCTCCATCAAGATTTTCCACTGGAATGCAACTAAGTGCATTTCTTGCAAAGCAATCTGCAGGTAAAGCTGGTAATAAATTGTTGGTTTGTACAACAGTTGGTGTTGACACACGTGGGGATGATAATGTATTGGACGAAGTTGAAAATGTTGGTGTATACGTAGCATCTGCAGATGCTTGTGATATAGATGTAGAGAATGTCTGCACAGAGTTAGATGCCCTTGTAAGGTTACCAATAGAGCTTGTTCTTGTAACAAAAGACTGGAGAAATTCCGAAGACTCTGTAGTGTGAATTGGATAGGTGGCAGCAGGTTCTCTGTGTCTTTGGCTTGACAAGTTAATCACTTGTGAATTGACAGGACTTTGGGGACTTCTTGTAGAATGGCTACCCATGTAAGGCTGTGGAATGTTCATTGTAGATATGTTGGAAGCAGCCGAGGCCATGATGGAGCCAAAGCTGGGAATGGAATGATCTGTCATTGATGATGCTGTGACTGGTGTTTGGTGGTCAATGCTTCCTGTGGTGAGGTTATAGCCTGATGATACAGATGGATCACTGAAACTAGAAATATGAGGCAGTGCACTTGATGGTGAGTGGTTGGGTGGTGGATGATGTCTTGATAAAATGTGTGAAAAGTCTGGTACTGACAAACTAGGAAGACCTCTCAATCCTGTCTCAGAAGCCATTCCCATGTGAAATCTAGACAACTGATATGGATGTGTGTCAAGTCCATGTTGCCCTCGACTTAAATTCTGTGGAACCTGGAAGGGTGACTCTCTGTGCTGTGTCCCTCCCGCATGTTGGATGTGAGGGTAAGGGATATGCATTGGATGAGGAAAACCAGGCACAACCCCTCCGGACAGTTGTCCATCAGAAGCAGGAAACTCTATATCACTCTGTCCAAAGTTAAAACCACCTCCTCCCAAGTTATCCATGATTTCATCTACAAAAATCAAAAACTTTTAATAGATGTATGTATGTAACAATTTGTTCAAATTTTATCACGAAAACTTAATTCGAAGACACACAAAACTAATAACTAGAGTAAAATGTAGAATGGGAACCATACGCATTTCATGGGCCTATTATAAAATTGACAGCATTAGCATACTAAACAAGGGCACCATCAGCAGTACATACATGTAATAAACCCGTAAATAATTTATTGAGATACTGTGTGGAAACCATGTTTTACCAGAATCAATTGCAAGAGGCCATGACTAAATTTACTTTCTTAAATGGTTGGATAATAATGAACTTGTCCATGCTGTCTTGGTAATTAACCTTGTCTTGAAGTTTGAAATTAATCCGTTACTAAATACTCAAGTTATTGAGTCAAAACTGTGCCCACCAATTGCAATGCAACATGATAGCATAAAACGTCAAATCTAACCAGTGTTATAAACTAGAAATCTATTTGAAGGTAGATCTACATTGTATCATAACCCTATGAATATCAACTTACATACACAGTATATTTGCAATCAACGTACCATTACATCAATACATTTCTACATTATTTGATAGTTCCACATGCAACATTTAATAAAACTGCCCTAGCTAGCTGTAGCCTCAGTCAAGTATGTAACGGTAACAAGATCATGCATGTGTATTCAACAAGAAGAATATTGTGATCATCTCCGGCGTTCATCCGTCTGTCTTACCCTGTACATCCTCCTACACCGCTGAAGATAGGAACTTGAAACTTAAATACATGGTAGATATATGTGTAAAGAAGTAAACAACACTTCCCGATTTTTGATATGACCCCTAGGTGCCGGGCCAGAGGGGGTGGGGTCATGGGGTAATTTTTTTTTTTTTTAAATATACATGTAGTCTTATTGCATATCAAATCAAGCATAATCATGAGTGTTACATTTTTGCAGCAAATTATTTTAGCATACACATGATACAGTGATCAGGGAGGGGGGTTGGGCACTTGAGGGGTAAGGGGTAAAATAACTTTTTCTTAACTGTTTAAGAAAGTAAATTGAAACTGTGGAACATAGTAGATGTATGTTTGGGGAAGTGCACAACACTTAAGATTTTTTATATGACCCCAAGGGGCCGGGCCAGAAGGGTTGGGGTCATGGGGGTCAATTTTAAATACAGTCTTATAGCATATCAAATCAAACATAAGCATGCATATGAGTGTTACATTTTACAGCAAATTATTTTCGCATACAGTGACCGGGAAGATGGAATAGGGGCACTTTAGGGGGTAAGGGGTAAAATTACCTTTTTCAAACTGTTTCAGATAGTAACTTGAAACTTTTTGACATAGTGGATGTTTGTATGGGGAAGAGAATAATACTTTCAGATTTTTTTATTACCTCTAGGGGCCGGGCCAGCAGGTTTGTGGTCATGGGGGTCCAATTTTTTTTCTTAATATAGTCTTTTAGCAAACCAAATCAAACATACTCATGAACTCTACATTTTACATGAAATTATTTGAGCATATGGTGATCAGGGCGGGGAGATTGGGGTTACAGGGTCATAAGGGTAAAGCCATTCTCGCAGGAATATGCGATGGCGTGCCATCAACAACGTAGTTCTAGTTTACATTGTATCTACAATGTACATGTAGCTTGGACACAGAAGTTCAAATTAGCCTTTTCTTAAACTTTGTCCACTGGGTGTTTCCCCATTTACATGTTTATGTTGTGTGTCATTATTGTCAATTTGAATCAATTTGAATCTGAATTTTTTATTTAACAATATATTAATGCTACAGATGACTTTTTACGTATGTAGTCTACAAGATGACATTGTTTCATCCTTACCAGGTAAATTTATCTGAAGATACATGAAACACATTTTTGACCTGTGTAAGGGCACAACATATCTTGTGCATTCATTAATTTAGACTATTAATAATAATTAAACGCCTTCTGATTTATGAGATGTTCTCCTAAGTGGCAAACAGTGAAACCTGGTGGTTGAACCCAACCATAAAATCAAATCTGTATTTCCTTACCATCAGGCTCATGGATACTTAAAATTATTGTTGATCATAGAGTCACAATAAAAACTAAACTAAAAGCTAAAACTGAAAACAAGATCAGGGATGATTCCGTAGATTTTCAAATGGGGGGGCCCTTGGCAATGAAATTGGGAATTTTCAATCGCAAAATCTCCAAATTGGGAATTTTGTGTCGCATAAACTTATAAAACTTTGATTGTTTCAACCTACAGAGTTACTGATACAACTATGGTATGATTATCATTAAAAACAATTAAGCATAATAAACCCTAGCATATGTAGTCTGTGTCTAGATCCTATTGATTAGTGATAGATAACTTTAATATATATTGCAACATACAAAGAAAAGGGCAAGCTGAGTTGAGTTTACTTCTTATATACATGGAATCTTATATGTCATTTCTAGAGATGGTATAGGAAATTAATTGACTAATGTAACTAAAATATTATATCATAAATAAATAAACTTGTAAACTGTTCAACACTGTCACATTTCTGACAGCACAGCAGACATTGAGCAACTTGCACATTGTTACTCTAATAACAAAAACAAAGTAAACAAATACTTTTTGCTTCATATAATAATTTCTATCAACACTTTGGTAGAACTTATTAAATTATGACAAATACACAACTTTTATTGACGTCATAATTAAATAAATATACAGACCTCTTGAGGTACAATCATGTTTCTTTCCATTTATATAGGATATGTGCTTACGATCTAATGTTTACTTTGCGTTAATTTCGGAGAGTTCCTCAACCTTCTATTAAAATAAATCCATGAAATGAATGCTAAGTAAATTGGTAGATCGTTAGCACATGTCCACGGTTTCTGATTATTGACAAAAGCTTTAGGTTTACACTGATTTAACATTTGGAACATGTCTGTGATTGTTGTTTGCAGTGACAAAACTACCAGGAAATATCGACAGCATTAATTCTAAAAAAAAACCTCCGGAAATCCCGAACTATTTACAGACTTTTCTGTACAATATATAAATGGGAATTTTTTGTATCCTGGATTTCAAATTGGGGCTCTAGATATTTTTGGGGCCCTTCAGCGGCCCTAAAACATATAGTAGAATCATCCCTGAAGATGTTCATTTGGCCATAAAATCCTTCCAGTTGCACTATTATTTCAGTAAGTCAGTAGTTTGTTAGAAGAACTCTGAATTTTTGTCAGTTTTTCCCTTGTCATAATTGATCACCAACTGGTGCTTACGATAGCCTGACATGTCTAATTTAAGTTATTATTTGAATATTAATTCATATCCCCTTCTAGAATCTGCCTCCTACCAAGTTTGGTAGAAAAATTGGTCCAGTGGTTTGGGATAAGTTTTAAAACATATTTGCTGCACCATTGTTGATCACAAACTTAATTCCTGTAAATAGTTATATGTACAATGCAACTTATTTTTTAACCCCAGATCTAGAGCCAGGGTCGATGTCATGTCTTGAACAAACTGGGTTCTCCATACCCACAATTGTCACAAGGCATGGCCACACGTAGCCTGCCCCCTCCCAATATTTTGCAAATTAGCTTTTTTCTGTGACAAACTTCCCAGCAAACATGTGTGAACGCTTTGGAAATGTTGTCCCCCCTCCAGCCCTGCCCTGATACTACATATACATGCATTAAGCTCAAAGTCTTCTTATTAGTTTATTAGAACGTTTTGGACATGTTGTCCCCCCAAGTATTCCCATTTTAACCCCTTAATAAGAAATAAGCTTATTATTTTGCACTTACCATGTTTACAATCTGTGGAATCAATACCAGTTAGAGTATATATAAACTAGAGGCCCATCAGGCCTTTACGTCCTTCTGGTTAAAATAGGCCAAAACATTTGAATACGTATGACCCCGTGATCAAGCCTTAAACAAACTTGGTTATCATGCCCTTAAGTTATTACATAACAAAGCATTAAGCAATAGGCCTTCAAGTTTACAAGAAGATTTTAGAGATTTGTCAAATTTTCCCTCATTTGGACCCTGTAAAGGCATCTTCGGGGGCCAAGCCCCTTCATTTGAACAATCTGAATCCCTTCCCCTAGGGATGCCTTCAACCAAGTTTGGATGAAAGTGATTCAA
>JAUMGZ010005996.1:0-10358 GCA_032359645.1 Pododesmus macrochisma | reverse complement strand
GGACGAGAACAAATTAACGGACGGACATACAGTGTCATACCATAATACTTCCCGTATAAATTGTTGACGTCTGTTGGATAGAATCTATTCGACAAATGCACTTCTATTATAATTCATCTATAAACATGATATTGCCATGTAAAAAATACTTTCTTTCAAAACGTGTAGAAATGTTAGATTAGTATGTTTTTTGTTTTTATTTAATAATATTCCGACAAAAAAATCCTTACGTGTATCATTCGCTTCAAAAGGTATAGAGAATGGCAAAGGGAACAAACAATTTTGGTTTACTGAAAGTATTCTAAATTTGTCTTAGTCTTCTTAATAAATGCACTAATATAATGTACATGTACTTGTAATTATATGTAAATGCAAACATGCGTAAAATTGTTATTTTTTTATGCTTTACTAGTAATCCTTTAACAAACCTCATAAATGCGTGGTATATTAAATAACATGTTGTAATTTATATTTGTAAGTTATTCCATTAAGTATATAAGGTACATCATGAAGTGTTATTTATACATGTATAAGCATTTTTTTTTTTTAATTTGTAATGGATTTTTGTTTTTGGAATAAATGTGTAGTTGGCTGGCAATATACCTACCGTATTTGACTAAAAAGCTGTTAAAATGAGACAACAAAGAAATAATACTTATGATGAGTCAGACGTAGGTATGAAATCACATGAAATAAGAGAATTTGTGATTGTGCCAATGTGTTGTTTGTGCTTCCTTTGACCAGGTATCAATAACAACACGTCAAGAATCAATAAGAATTCCCTTGGTAATAATACTCTTTTTTTGAAATAGTTTATAATAATGAAATAAGAGGTCCTTTGAGGTTGGATTTATTTTGTAATTAAAATTCCTGTGCTGAATTACGTCTCATTGAGTAATAAACAATCCCAGATCAACTTTCACATTGACTTTGACGCCTTACACTCAGCTTCTTTATGTTTGTCCATTGACGTAGTTTGTATTGTTTAAAAGTGACTAATAATAAAGGTTTATATTTAGACTTACTGTTTTAATTTGGTCTCATTTATGCTCTGGTGAACATTTGAACAATCACCTTGTTTCGGGATTTTGACATGTGAAAAGTTCCATTATTTTGCACTATGTTTTGGCGTCTCAGAGGTGACGCGCCAGCTACAGTTGACAAGTCTGACTCCCTACCAAAATGCTTCATGCCAAATTTGGTAAATATTGGTACCGCCAAAAGTTGAAAACGTGAAACGTTTAACAACCAATGGACAATTGGTGGTATTTGTACAAGTAAGAATGCACATTTTGTCCTAACGGACTAGAATTGAAAAAATTAATCATAACTTCTGATACGGTGTAACTTATAACTTATTTCAGGAATAATATATTTGTCTTGAATTTGAAATTATATCTTACAACCCTATCAGCCAATTTTAAACACAACACTTCACTTACACTCAGTTTCATCCCAACTACACAGCTTTTAAGAGCAGAATATCCTCCTCTAAGTCAGCCTCTAATCAATTCAACCTTTAAACCAATTAAGGCTACACTTTTTTACAATACTTATTGCCACCAGGTTGCATCACCATATTCATGATCTGTTTAATCGTAGACATTTGCTCTTGAGTTGGACCTTGATCTTTTAACTTTTAACCATTAATGCTGCATATAGTGATACTGTAAATACTCATTGCATTTCATCTCAAGTTGGAGGCCGCGGTGGCCTAGTGGTTAAAGTCGCAGACTTGTAATCATAAGAGCCTTTCACCTCCTATGTTCGATTCCCGTCCGGGCGGCCTAGTGTGAGAAAGTTGCCAGCTACGGTTTACTCCGGGTACTCCGGTTTCCTCCACCAGTAAAACTGGCACGTCCGTACATGACCTTAGCTGTTGATCGGGCAATACGCCCTTAATACAAAAAACCCCTCTCAAGTTATAGAACACGGGCGATTGTTAATAAATATATAACTTCAAGGTGCTCATTAAACACTATATCCACCTCTAAGAAATGAACATTAATAGAAATAACTTTTTTTTTTACAGATTGCAGTGTGTTGTCACCACTGTAAACTTGACTTTTGACCCCGAAGGCAAGCCCAAACGAAGTTTTCATACAAGTAACGTCAATGCAAAGTTTGTGATTAAATCAGGTTTCATGGACAGGAGTTACTATAGAGTAACTGGAAATGTTTGAACAGCCATTGTGACATTTGAACCGATTCACAATCCCAAACTAAGCTTTCAAACAAGAAACACCCCTGCAGTTTGACTGAAATTAAAGCTTCGTAAAAGGTTATTTTACGGAAACTAAAAAAATGTTTTATAACCAGCCACTGTGATATTAACCTATGATCCAGTAATGCCAAAAGCAATCCGAATTGAGATCTTGAAGTGTTAAACTACAATCTGCTTTTCTTGGAAAGGAATTATTGCACGGAAATTACAACATGAACATTGCATCTGCATTACAATATCCCCTCGTGTCAGAGCCGTAACGGCGATGAGGCAGACGAGGCGCCTCGTCTGAATTTCTGGCAAAAAAAAATAATAAGAGAAGAAAAAGAAAATGGATAAAGTTAGGCATGCAGGGGTAGAAAACATCCTTGCAATTTCATATCAACAATTAAGTAATGCATACTTCGAATGGTAATTAATGTTGACGTTCAGCTTCTGTACTTTTATTTCAACTACGTTTGGTATTGATTACTATCGCCAGTAAACCGGCATTTTGCTATGGTAACCTACTGCAGTTCTTCATACGGTAAACATGAAACAAAAACGGTAAATATGATACAATAACGGGTGTAACAAGATATTACAATTTTCGGCAGGGGGCGAAACCCATTACCTGGCGGTCTCAATCGGCGGCCCCAAGACCCCTGCCTCGTCTGTTTTTGAGGCCTAGTTACGGCCCTGTGTGTGTAAGGTAATTGTTGTAAGAACCGGTGTGAAGGTTTGGATGTTTTGCACTAGTTAATCAGTAAAACTAAAGCTGTTCTAACATAAGCAAATCACTGCCACCATAACCTTGATCTTTGACCCCTTCATATAAAAAGCAACCACAAAAAAGGTGTTCACACAATTAATGCACGTACTCAGTTTGATTTAAACCAGGCTTCAGGAACAGGAGTTATTGCATGGCAACTGCAATCGTATGAACAACACTGGCACTTACCCATGTGACACCACAAGCAATCCCAAATGAGATGTTTTATACAAGAGAGTGTCTCTGCACCGTTTGACTAACTTAGGCTTCAAGAACAGTAGTTATTGCAGCATACTGATATTGTATGAACAACCATAGTGACCCAGATCTTTGACACCAAAAACAATCCCAAGCAGGGTCTTCCCAAAAGAAACGCCTGTACACAGCTTGGCCTAAATGTGGCTTCATGAACAGGAACTATTGGTCTGAGACTGAAATCGTTCGAACAATCTTTTTGAGCTCGACATATAAGCCCTTGATTAATTCCAAGCAAGGCCTTCATCATACAAGTAACACATAATTATGCAGTTTAACTTAAATTAGGCTTCAGAAACACGTTATTGCAGACGAAACTGAAATCGTATGAACAGCCATCGTGACCTCGACCTTTTAACCTTTGACCCAAAAGCAATCCAAATCAAAGTCTTCATACATGTTAAATATGCGCACAGTTTTACTAATTAAACCATGCTTCATAAACAGGATTTATTGCATGGAAACTCAATACATGAACAATCACCATTACCTTGAACAAATCATCATTACCTCGACATTTGACTCGGTCAGCAATCCCAAGTGATGCCTTAACACCTATAATCTGACCGACTGACTTCAAGAACAGGTTTTATTGTACAGAAACTCGTATGAACAGCTATGATGACCTTGATCTTTTAACCCAAAAGCACTGGATCCCAAGCAAGTCTTCATGCAAGTAACTTTTTGTGCATGCATGGATGAAAATCATATTCATGGATAAGGAGCATGTGCACAGATGGCTGTATTACAATATCCACTCAAATTTTTCATTGGGGATAATTATGTGGTATGAAAATGAATAAACTAAAGTACAAAAGCACACAGCTTCATGTGATAAAATATATGTAGGCATGCAACACTAATGTACAAACTTGTACTGCCCCCCCAGCCAATCAGCTTCTGTGACCCAGTATTTGTGTAAAAGAAATCGTTCAAAACCGATTTTTCTGCTTTGTTCTGTTATAGTCAAATAAAATCATAGTTCTCTAGTTTTGGCATGCAATACACTGTCATCCAAAGGTGTTCTAGCAAATCAAGTTTGTTAATCCTATGTAAACTGGTCTGAAAAAATGCCTTTATTTGCTGGGCTGCCAAGGTCAGCATAGAGATAAATGCGACATGACACACCTTATCCAAAGATTTATTAGTCCATCAACTTTAATAATCCTGCTTGAATTAGTGTGAAATGTATGCCGATAACTTTTGGTATTCCTACGTGAATTACTTTTAATAAAGTGTTGAAAAAAAATAATAATTGACAAATACAAATGGCTAATTGACTAAAGGTGCTCATGCAATATAGACACAAACTGAACATAATCATGACATAAAACATTGAGAGTTTTCATGGACGGTTTTATTTACACAAACTCACATACTGGAGTTTGTTGAGTTATCACAGATAAATACTGGAATATATAACATAGCATACTGGTAAATGTTTGCTTTGTGATTGAAAAGCAGAGTACAACAAAGTACATATCAATAAATAGCAGAATAAAACAACTTGAAAATATGTATAACAATACAAATGTTTATGCAAAACGAAACTATTGTCCACCATAAACAAAAAGGAATCTCAGCAGTGTGACATTTTTATAATTATTATATATAAAATATCTTAATTTGGAGCAAATACAATATTTGAATAAATCAAATGAGGTCCTTTTAAACGTTAAATACATGTACTTACATGTATGTTTCACACACATGAAATAAAAGTCAAACCACCAGGAATGTTTGAGGCGTTTGAAATTAGTGAAACAAGAATAAAGGACAAGTAGAGTTATCAGATAAAGTTGTAAATCATAGCATCATAAACTTGATAAATAATCTAATTTTGGCAAGAGAAGGAAAATCTTGAAGTCCTGATCCGTTGCAGAAAATGCTTATCTCATAACTTTAATTTCAACATATTTATACAATCTGTTTAAACTTTAAATTTTATCATTGGTAGTAATTTTATGTTAATGTTAAAAAGGTTTCTTTAAAAGTTCTACTGTTATTAGTTAACTCAAGTTACACATTTACATTTGGATTGAATATCCTTAAATACTTGTGTAAGAGACCTTTGAAACCTCAAATACTGTTGTAATAAAATCACAATTTGGTAGTTTGATATCATGTTCATACTTTAAGTCTATGTTTCACACAGCTATTTGAAAATTGAATGCAAGGAAAACATTATACATTTATTAATCTTTAAAAAAAAAAAATATTCTATATGATACTTACAGTACTATTTCACTTTAAAAGATTGATGTATCAGTTTATACTTCAACATTCACTATAACAACATAACTACATAGATTACAACATATTATTAGTGCATTGTGTCAAATATTAACAACAAAATTAACTAACACCACTCAACAACTCTCATAACTACAGGTATACACTTCAACCTGAAGCATCTTACAAAATTATATTTCTGTTACACCCATCAATTGAGACAATACATTCATTCAACACATCTCCAATCTAAGAGCATAAAATTATAGTCCCATAACACATGCACCACAATATAGCATCAGTAGCTATCATTTAAGGCTTGATTAGAAATTGTTTAAACTGAGGTTGTTTCAACAATAACATATTAACAAATTGGAGCTTACATTTTATCAAAATATAACATAATAAATCAAAGCTAACAAATATATATCTTGTCTACAAAAAATCTATAAATATTGTTCCTTCGTTTAAAAAGTTATATAAGCCGAGATGATTGTGTTGCATAATACATTTTTCTGTTTCATAACTAAATCTTTTTCTCCACCCTTGTTCCATACAACTTGGACCCTTCCAGTTCCTGGTACAGCCAGGGGGCACCTCATAGTTTGCATAACCCTGACCTTAGATGACCTGAAAGTTATACAACTGATGAGCTGCAGGTCTTTGTTGATAAGAATTAACACCTCAAGCCCCTAAATGATCCCTTAATTAAACAGTGACCTCAGGGTATGTGTTGACACAGTGACAACTGGGGAATTGGTTGTATAACTGTGCTAATCAACATGCCAACATAAGCTATCCCAATAAACCATGCACATCTTATAGTCCTAATTTACTTCAAGTGCTTGTAAATATCAGAGGAATTTACAAAGACTTTTACACAAATAATGACAGTACAGTTATAAGTTATTGATTTCCCTGCAATAATATATTACACTCCCCTTTTAACAGTCCTCTACAATAAAGGAGTTTCCCTTTTATCCACCAGTACTTGTACTTCTATTAGGTTTGGAATGCTATTGAAATTAAGAGCCAACTGATCATGAATTTAAAAGAAGACTTAAATCAATGTTGTAAAAACAAAACTAGGTCAAAAGTATTGGAAAACTGTAAATCAAACCATATAAATTGTTTACCTTTAAAAAAATATATCAGAATATCACCAACTTATTTATAAAGCTCAAGAATACATAGTATACAAACATTGTTTTATATAGATGGTTGACAATAATTTTTTTTTTAATATTGTACATATCTATGATTTCTTCTTAAAATATTCATATAAAACACATTTTGGTAAATATACTGTTAACTATACAGTGAACTCTACAGACATCGAGATATGATATATGTATATCATATTTACATTTGTACAATATTGATACTATCATGACAATAAGTGTACAATATCACAAGTTATCTTACATTATTCATTATGTCTTTTTTTATTACTTTCACAATTAATTTTAAACAAAAAGAAGAAACAGAAACCATTTACCAAATAAGTTTACTTGAACATGGGATTTAAAAAACTAAATTTTTCATGTGTCTTTATTTTTTCTAGTTTTTTAGGTGTGCATCACATAGCATAAAAAAACACCCTTCAATGAATCTATTCAGGGTTAAAATAATCAAAATACACAATGTTTTCTATTTTTAAGGCATAGTATTTACATTTGACTATAAAAACATGATATACATCAGGCACACATTATGAAATGCACAAAATTACATAAACTAATAGATACACAAATTTCTTATTCTGTTGCATCAAGATTTGAAAATAAGCTTACCTTAGCTCATATTTAAACAAAATTTGTTTATAAATGAATAAGTTATATAACTGTATGTTACACATATGAATGTCACTCCATATAATAGCTTTTCACTGATTGACTCAATTATTTTCTATAGAAATGTACAATTGTACTTTTTTTTCGACTCAAGGTAGCTCATTAGTGGCTCCGCTCTTGTCTATTCATATTAGAAATTCTTTAAGCAGAAGATCTATTTTGATAAAGTAACTGAAAATTCATGAGAAATTAATCATCAAACTATATAAAAGTTAATTAGAATTGAATCTTCATTTAATGTTGAGCTTCGTTTCCAACATGTGTGTGGGCTTATAAAGTTCCAAGACTCAAGGTCATAAAATAATGAAATCCTACAACACTGACTATACATCTCCAAGTACTGACCTCCCACACAAGTTACCATGGCAACATGACAATGCTTCCCTAGAGATGACACTAGATCCATTTACCAGCTGCATTGTATATGAATGACTGCTTATTACCAGGAACAGGTCGATAATGAGCTGAAATTAAAACAATTAATGTAATTCCTAATCAATAATTAAACATTCAATATTCTTTCTGATCACGAAATGTCAATAACATACAATTAGTGTGTACTTCCTGATCACTTATAAAACAATTAGAGTGTACTCCTCCTATAACTAGTACCTCTTGTAAGTAGGGAGAGACCCAATCACTTGTATGTGCTTTCTTGCCCAAATACTAACTGTGCAACATTGTGTGGTTGCATGTGTGTGTGTGTGTGTGTGTGTGTGTGTGTGTGTGTGTGTGTTTATAGATAGATATTTTACATGTATTTCTGCAATAAGTATCTTATGGTCAAATACATGTTTATTATTTTGAAAACAGTTTATCTTATAGTGTCTCGGAAGTCCACGAGGCTGGGCATTTAGTTTTATGTGATGAATGTCAATATGTATATACCCGTAACTAAATGTGTGACACTTAAATAAAAAATTTAACTACTGCTTTTTACTACTACTAAAACTGCCTGATCACCAAAAGAACAATGTGTACTGCCAGGTGATTAATTGAACAATTAGTATATACTGTTTGAAAAACTTATTGGTGTGTACTGCCTGATGACTTATAAAAGATAAGTGTGTACTGCCTGATGACTTATTAACGATGTGTGTGTACTGCCTGATGACTTATAAACGATTAGTGTGTACTGCCTGATGACTTATAAAACAATTAGTGTGTACTACCTGATGACTTATAAACGATTAGTGTGTGCTGCCTGATGACTTATAAACATTTAGTGTGTACTGCCTGATGACTTATAAACACTAAGTGTGTACGTACTGCCTGATGACTTATTAAGGATTAGTGTGTGTTGCCTGCTCACCAATGAATGAATTAGTGAGTACTGCCTGATGATTGATACAATTAGGTTTTACTGCCTGGTGATTATAAAAGCACATATACTGCCTTATTACCAATAAAAAGAGTAATGTGTACCGTCTGATTATTTATAAAACAATTTGTATATATACTGCCTCAGTACCAATTAAAACAATCTTATATATATATAACTCACTGATAATAACTAGCTTATTTTGTATCTCAATGCAATATGCTTTAAAAAATCAATCCGTCAGTATCTGTTTCAGCATATGATGCCATCATTACCATTCTGTGACTTGCTGTGATTAAGAATACCATTATAGATGTAGCAGGCAATCTGCTTTATACAGCACAATGACAAATTGATTTAAAGGTTCTATCTCATGATAATATTGGTGTTGTCCAATGGACCATAACTTTCATCAGGCAGTTATACTTCTAAAAATATCTTGTGGTGTAAACAAGAATGTTATATTTTTATGGAAAAATGCATCGTCAAGATTCAATCTGTGGGTATGATATTGTGATGCATTGGTATTACACTAATCATAACAGCTTTGAATTAATACTGACACATAATTTTTAAATTCATATCAGTGTCTTCACTAAATGTTATTAAGAGTCAAAATTAAAAAAAAATTAACCCAATGAAAAGACAAGCCCAATTAATTTTTACAATTTATAAAGTTTAAATGTTGGTTAAAGGCGCTTCATTGGTTCACATGATTTTAAAATAAAACATTTAAATATTATTTTTATTTAGTTTACATTTTGTGCATGGTAAATGTGCTTCAATATATAAATTAATGTGTCCATGTGTTACTTATTTATTTTATGAAATAAGGTTTTGTATTTGTACTTTAAATTAGCTGTGTGAAAGTTGAAAGTATTTCAGGTATAAGTAGAGAATATTGTCATTCAGAATGAGTTCATCTGTAGTACGTCAAAAATTGAGGATGAAAAATAATTCAGGCTTTAAACTGACTATTAAAGATTAAAGGCAACTTAGCAGAAACAATTTCATTTGAGCACAACAAAAGTCAGCAAAAATAGAAAGACTATTTTAAACCAGTTTCTGTTACATCAATCCTTCCACTTCATAGATGGACCATTTAGTCATAATAAGTTATCACCATAACACTTCACTGATAATATATAAATACATACCTGTATATCAAGCCATTAAAGTACACAACATCTAAGAATTGTGCATGAAATCAATTATACATAATTGCATATAGAATTGTCTAAAAGACAGTAGTTTCTAACTGCAATAATCCCTTTATCAGTAAAAATGCCTCGGTGACATTATATGTACTAACCTGGACCAGGTAGGTCTGTAGTTTGCACTGGTCCTGTCCATCGACTGCTGGTGGAGACAAATGCAGCACTGGACATATAATGCTTAGCAGCTCCTTCATAGTTCACCATTTCATAGCTGCCAGGCCCAGGTAATGGAGGTGTGGCAGGGAGGGGCATAGCAGGTGCTGATATACATAGGTAATGCTTTCTCCTGTAAAAAAAATGTTTTATGAATAAATCACTGATTATTAATAATACATTGTATATCATAAAACAACCATCTAGGAATCACAGGATAATACAAAAATAATGTATCAATAAACAACCATCTAGGAATCACAGGATAATACAATAATAATGTATCAATAAACAACCATCTAGGAATCACAGGATAATACAATAATAATGTATCAATAAACAACCATCTAGG
>JAUMGZ010005985.1:0-10358 GCA_032359645.1 Pododesmus macrochisma | reverse complement strand
GTGCAGACGTGAGGTGCTTAGAAATACTCGTAGTGGTACAATTACTAGAGTTTGCAATGAAACGGGATTTATAAGGCTTTTTATGCAATTTTTGGAGCCAGTACATAGTAGGAACCTTTGTTCTCAACGTTGTATCATGCTTTCACTTGTACTTTTCTTTTTTCACTTAGTTGTGGTGCATTCAGCATGCATTTTCTACTGTTTGGATAGCACGTGAACAATTTTAGTAGTTCGTGTTGACATTCGTTATGCTGTCATTTTTTCTAGGAACTTTCATATATGGTTTTGGTTCTACGATCTTTAATATTTCTTTTGCTACACTGGATATTGTCCTTTATTATATCATGTGGTGCTTAAGTTTTAAAACAGAAGCGATTTGTTTTGGAATTAATTTGTGAAATGTAACATCATTTTTATCTTGTATGTAATGCCATTGCTGATTATGTAATGGAAATGATATATAGCTAACTCAGACATGTTATCGATGCAATAGATGATTCGTTGAAACATGTTTTTTTATCAGGCAGGAACAGTACTAACAATTCAACGTTTGTACGATTTATTATTGCGTTGGTGTAATATTTTCTACATTTTGTCGTTATGAAACCCACACCTATGAGATAACTTAAAGTAAACCGGCTACACTTATGATTTCTGTAATGGTTGAAGCTTCGAGGCAGTGATGCAAGTCCTGACATTACTGTGAATTGATATCATTATTCACTCATTCCTTTGCTTATCTTTCCGAAAGTACTCTCGTTACATATAAACAAGAGATGTCATTATTTCTGCTGATAAAATTCTGTTCCAATCTGTCAACCATTTTCCTTTTTTTTTTTTTTTTAAGTTGTAGAGCCCCATTTCTTAGTTTAATATCACAGTGTCAAAATTGTAGGCAAGATCAGCTATATTTAGTTTTACATTTTTGAAAATGAACAACGTATTTCCGTTGCAAAAGGTTGTGAAGGCATCAGTAAGGATATACAGTCATTGTGGTGATGCCATTCTGTCAGCGTCTGTAATGATTGGTTTGCTTTGGAAATGTAAGTAGTAAATACGACAAACCAAGGCGATATTTGAAAGCCCCGAGTCGATGGACAAAATGGGTCACTTTTGTTTTCAAATCACATCATATATCTAGCAAAAATATATCTCGACCTAGAATTCGGGACGAGGGTGTCTCGCATAGAGTCTTGATTATTTCCTCTTGTAAAATATTTTGTTTTTGTTGGCATGCTAATTTATACTTTGATCACACTTTGTACATTAAAGAACATTAGATGGAGGAAGCAAAGACGCATTGGCATATTCTTTGATATGTATTTAGGTATCTGTATAAGTACATGTAGCTACACATTGTCCTCATTAAAATAAAAAACAGTATGAATAGGATCAACAGAACGAGAGGCATTGGCAAACAAACAATAACTGCGTCAAATAATGAAGCACCGGAATGTAATTAATGTAATTAATTAAATTGACATCACAACAAACATCAAGACTAGTAATCCATGCGGACCGACTTAGGACGGTCAATCATTACTACATATGATATATAGCAGTAATCAATGTCCTTCGTTACTGAACATTGAGAAAACAAAGTTGCAAACTGAAACATGCCACCATCAATAAAAATATAACATTTATAAGAGGAAAGAGCCAAAACTCAGCCTGGGACACCCTTGTCCCGAATTCCATGTCTAGTCCCGCAGCAACTGTCAGTTATGTCACATTTATGATTGATGTCACATCAACTGTCACATTTATCGGAGGCACGATTCAGGTTGCATTTTTTGTATTATGGACGCTTTAGAGAAATTGAATCTATGAATTAAGAATGGCATGGTTATTCAGTGATATTTTAGAAGTTATTTAAATATTTGATCCTATTCATACTGTTTTTTAGCTATATTCATTGTATACTACTAAACCAATCGAGGTATCAGTCAAAATCATATAACAATCACTTTCAGCAGATGTGATTATATTCGTTGCATTGTATTGTAAAAGTGCCAAGATGAAATGTGTGAACGAAGCCAAAAAGGCATGTGGTCGGTCAAGTACACACAATATGTATGGCCAAAATAAATTTGAAATGAAATTTTCTAGGTACCAAAAGCAGACTGAGCAGTCAAAATGAGGTATCACATCACAATAAACTTTCACACGGAGTTATTCTTTGTTTTTGAATATCTTGCCGTAATGCCTAAATGTGACTCCATTTAATTCGAGTTATTGTGGTATCTGCAAAATCGCATTACTTTTAAAGGGTAAAGGGTTCAGTGAAGTGTGATACAAAAATGAAACGAACGAACAAGTCATTAACTTACTGCCTCCCAAAAGTTGTGGAATATTGCAGGCATCGTACGGAGAGGATTAATTGCTTAGTAGTAAATACGAAAAAACCAAGACGATATTCTAATGCAAACAGTATGTTCGTTAAATGAACGTTCACAAATATATTTGTTAGTTTAATGCAAAACGTCAGTTGAGACGGAAGAAAATATGTAAACATTTTTATAAATGCAGTGCATATAGGCAAACATCCATTGACATGAGTAAACAAAGAAAACGGGTGACGCACACTGACAATTACCATAAAAACAACACAAACATCTTTTCGCATTGTATATGATGATTCATTGAAAACTTAATTAGCACATTCAACAATATTTGATAATACATGTATAATGAAAACATGTTTATTTTGATGGAAGAATGTATGAAACCTAAATGTATCTAAACCTAGCGCATCTATATGTTAAACGAATATGTAGACAACATGCAAGGTCCTCTATAAAATTACTAGGTTTCAATAGTATCTCGATGTAAAGCCAAACCTGTCCATACACATGACACCAGAAAAGTGGTCTTTACATAGATGTGGTCTTTATATACTGGTAACAACATGTGTAATTCGAATTCAAAGGACTTGATTTTAGTGGTCTTTGTGTAAAGAAGGTCTATTCATAGAAGTGGTCGCTAGAGTAGATTGCACTGCAATTAGACTTCAAGGGACCTGATTTAGTGGTATTTATGTCAGATGGTCTCTTTAAAAAGGTGGTCGCTAGAGCAGGCTGTACTGTT
Organism: Pododesmus macrochisma; assembly: GCA_032359645.1. NCBI lineage: Eukaryota > Metazoa > Mollusca > Bivalvia > Pectinida > Anomiidae > Pododesmus > Pododesmus macrochisma. The sequence goes on along the minus strand of JAUMGZ010005985.1, from coordinate 7,271 downwards.
TATCTTGCACAAAAAAATAATAATACAATAATTAACTAAGAAGGAAAAACAAAGAACTTCTATTCTCATCCCAGCATTTTGTTTTTATCTATTTCTGTAGACAAACTACAATGTCCTGTGTTACTCAGTTTCAATAGGATATCTGTATATCAACACGACAAGACATTACCAAACGCATATATAATTCAACAGAGATAATACATTCAGTGGAACAGTGTGCTGCTTATAAGGCCAGGTCGAGACATAATGAATTTTGTCTATTGGGCACTCTACTATCTCATTTCACGGAGCCTATTGGTATTCCTAATATATAAAGCCAATTCTGCAAAATGTACGCATACATTTGATTGCTAAGTGCGTCGTTGTAGACACGTTATCTGGAAAGCTGTCAAGAGATTTTACTGATACACGGTCCACTGTTATTGATGTATGTTCAATGTTTATTAACTTATTACTCAGACAAAACAAGATGCATACAGTTAGTCTGAAGATGTGTGCTATTATGATTAAGGAACCCTTTTATACTGTAAAGAAATATTTGTCATGGGGTCAAGAGAGCCTGAAAAATGTAATAAAACGGTAATGGAACTACGTCAAACATTCTAGAAAATGTGCAAGTTGTGTAATGTTCTCATAAAGTGTAATGGAAAGAAGAACTTACATTTACATTTTTTCTACATTATATTTTCGATAGTTCTGTTGAAACGATGTTTATAGATATAATCAATTTGGGTTTGTCTGAATGGTTTTTTTGTTTTTGTTTTACTTTTATCTGCTTCTGTCATGTTTGGAGAGTTTTCGCAGACACTTAATAGTATATGCCAATATATGGCGCTAACATTAGGTTAAGTTGAGATGTCCTTTTAGTGTGAATAATATTTGATGTAAACCAATTTGTATTCGCTGATAGTGTATGTCGCGACAACTTCCACCTTTCACATATTCTTTTTCATTGTTTTGTTTTGTTGGGTAACACATGTGTAGCAGGAAACGCCTACCATACCGCGAGCACATGGTTTCGCTTCTTGATTTTTAATAGAAGTTCGTAAGGTTTTTAGCTAATAAATGTATATTTTGTTGTTTTTCTGCGTGCATCCCACGTTTTCCTTTGGTTTGCTCATGTCTATGAACTTACGGCTTTAGGATATAGTCTTTCGTATTTACAATTTTGTTGTTCTTAAATTTCAAAGCACTTTGTCCAGGACTCAATTAAAATATATAACACACGAATAAAGCTAGATTGCAGCATATTAATGCTAACGGTGTTCTGTGTATATATCAGAAATATTAATTTATTCTAAACTTAAATCAATACAATAACATTGTAGCGTGTTGTGATGTTAATGTGTATTCATTAATATGACTTAAAAGTTGTTTGCTGGTAGATTGACGGTGCATATCACATGTTGTGACTCATTTGTGATTCATTCACTTTGAATAGATTGGTGTTTCCTTGATCGTCAGTCCTACTGAACCGGTTATCATTCTTTCACACAATATGGAGGGTTTTAAAAGCCATTAGATAAATGCAATACAAAGATGCAATCTGAAACATGCCTTCTATAAATATGATATTTAGAAGAGGAAAGAGCCAATTCTTTTTTTGAAACACCCCCGTCCCGAACCCCAGATCTTGCTCGAAGCTGTTGTCATTAATAGACGTTAGAGAGAAAATGAGTTTTGAATAGACAAGACTATGGTTATTCAAAGCTACAGAGCCAAAGAGTAACGGTGACATAAAATTCACGACGGTTATGATTTACAAAACAGTATGGATAGGATCAACAAAACGAGAGGCATTGACAAACAACAAATAACTGCGTCAAACAATGAAGCATCGGAATGTAATGAATTATATTGACATCACAACAAAACATCAAGACTAGTACACAATACCCAACAATAATACAATTTTGTCTTGCTAAATTTGAAATGTGCGCGTAGTCAGGAATTTACCCAAAAACGAAATCTCGTACACGTTCGATATATTGCAGACACGTGTTCCTTAATCAAATATTGTTACTTATTAATTTTAACAAAGCAAGCAAACAATGAAACTTCACAAGAACACAACAAGGTATAAAGGACAACAACTGATACGCGTCAAGCATATTTAACACTCAAAAGAAAAAATATGTATATCTAAGGATGACCACTTTTCGATAAGTTATTTGGATACAACTAGTTTGTTTATTTGGACTTATGTTATCAGGCTTTTTTTTAACTGGTACTGCCAGACAATACCATATGGCATATTGACTGGAACACGCTACCGGTAGATATATACAAAAGAGGATATCCTTCTGATTAGTTGTGTGACGTCGGACCACGGGTCACTCTGTTGCAGGCGATGTGATCGGTTCTGTAATTCATTTTAAACCAGGGTGATGGCAGATAAATGGCAACGTCACACCGAGACTTCAGACTTGTACAGAAAAATTAACGCCATCAATGCGGCGTCAATGACACTCTGATATGAAATGTTCTCCTATTAAGACAGCACAGATTGCTCTAATTTCTTCCCGTAAATAGTGTTAGCAAATACGCGGGCGACGAAGACTAGGCAGTGACAAAGGAGACAACAATGTTCTTGCATTGATTAGTGTTATAGCCGGATGTTATTAGCTTTGGTTAAGCACATATGTTCACCGGTTTTTTGTATATCTGATAGCACCTTGCCTCGGTGGTGTATAGGTTAGCACGCGGGATTTCTAATTTCTCGATGCGAGAGGTTTGGGGTTCGCAGCGCAGCCCGGGCACTGCATGGTGTGTACTTGAACAATACACTTAATTGACAGCTCACACTCAATACGGTCCATTTTATAGGACCTCGACAATGGTGATTTCCTCGTCTCACAGGCACGTAAAAGAACTCATCATCTTAGATCCATAAGTGCTTATATCATACGTAATATACTGCTACAAAATACCAACAACAACAAAAATTGCCCAAACACAATTGAGTCAACGTTCCTATGTGAAAGCATTTCTTCATATCTCGATGCATTCGATGAATTCAATCCAAAATCAAACATTTTGCGTTATATCCTCTTTAAAAATCATCGTTCTAATGTTTTGGTTGGGTCTTGTTTTTTAATCATCATCCTGTATTTTCCATTTATATACATCAACATTTCAATAATGATGTATGAGTCTGTAGACGGACATCCTATGTTCCTGTTGCATTTAATCTAAATGGGGTAACATTCTTTTTTCGACTACGCGTATATATGAGTTATGTATCTGACGATGTTATTGTTGTCAGGTTTGGCTTCGACAAAGTTCTCTCCCCCTTTTTGTTTCCTAGGTCATTCAACTGGGAATGGTATCTGCTCTAACATCTGTTTTGATTTTCGTGGATCTTTTGTCTATAAGTAAGATTGAATTCGGGGAGCAGGGCAGTGGCCTGGTGGTAAGGGCGTTTGCTTCGTGCTTGTAGACTGGTGCTAGAATCCACGGTCGTGGGTTCGAATCCCAGTCGATTCAAAACCTAAGACGTTAGAATTAGGCAATCATCTCGCTCTCTGCTAAGCTCTCAGTATTACTGGGTAGGATGGACTGGTTGGATCGGTGTCAGTGTAATGTGACCAAGTGAAGTATCATGTCAATGTGTCTGTGGTGTGATATTTCAGTGGGTCGGCACTATAAATTCGCTATAAGTGCGCACTGTCGCGAGCAGGCACCGTCTCGATATGACCTATACATGAGTTACAGGGACGCTAAACCCCAATAAACAAACAAATTGACTTTTGGAGAATTTGTTCCAAGGGATGATTAATTTACCTCGTCCAGAACCTTCGAGTGAACATATCTCACACAACCAGCGGTGATAGATTCTATTATTCTTGCAATGCGATAAAATGATAAATAACAGAATTCGTCATGATCCCAACACCAATTAAATGTAAGTAGTCGATATATAAGTAGGCATAATCAGGTTTTAAGTATTTGCATGCTAAACATGGATTGACTTTTTAACCTTTAAGATTGTCTTCTTGTTTTCCCGTGGACATATTGATTTATTATGCGTTTTAGAAGGTCGGTGACTGAGCACGAATTCATTTACATGATTTGTGAACGTTTATTACATAAAATTGAAAATTAGATTAATTTATAAATTGAATTATTCTCTTTACAGTTTATCGATGTAGTGTCGGTGTGTAGTTTGTATCAATAAACAGTTAAATATACTGGAAAATGATTCTACCTCGCTGGGATTTGATATTCGTTATATTCGCAATTGTTCAATAATTCGCGAATTCAAAACTCCAGCGAAATACATTGTATAATAACTTTAGCCTGGTGTAGCAGTCATGATGACAAGAAGTCACAGACAAGCGTAATCAGTATCTAATGATAGGCGTCACACAATCAATACAAAACAAGAATAGGAAATAGTAAAATCTATATTTATTACCTTTTTAAGACATGATTCGTTGTGTGAAACTAAACGAGTAATTAATGATGCCTATGGTAGTCAAACCCAAGACAACAACAAATCCTCATACAGTTACCTGTGCCTTGGTTATATTGAAGTAGTAATACCCAGAGGAAAAATGAAGATTAGTACAACAACAAATCCTCATACAGTAACCTGTGCCTTGGTTATATTAAAGTAGTAATACCCAGAGGAAAAATGAAGATTAGTACAACAACAAATCCTCATACAGTTACCTGTGTCTTGGTTATATTGAAGTAGTAATACCAAAGGACACAAGGAGATTAGTACAACGACTACGGAGATCAAACTTTTACCTTGTATACGCTGGCTAGCAAGATAACTAAGTAACCGATGCACTGCGAAAATTATACCTCTAAAAACGGTGTATAGAAAATTTATATCCACGCGAAATAGTTCAAAAACTGAGACCGCGAACGTTTGGCCCCACTCGAAATTAAAGCATTTTACAGTAATAGTCCGAAATAAGCAATTTATAGTTGACTTTAGTTTTGTATCATTTGTTGTATGTTTATGCCTTTCATTAACAATTAGGAACATAATATCATTGTATTTGTGTTTGTATTTCTTCTCTGGTTTAGTTACTGTGATTTATGATATTTTGATCTGTAAAAATGTATGTAGCATAATAGCCCTAATCACAGTGTCGTGTATTGATACCTAGGGATTACTACGCTTAATACCCCTACGGATTGCCGAATGTTTGCCTCGTTTTGGGGTATTATGTTGAACTAGGTTTCTACGTTTTGCAAGGTGGTGCTACGTATCGCTCCGTCTGACATGCAACAGGCCAGATATCGAGGGTATCAATGTATGTCTTTGTGATCTGCCAATTGTTCTTCAGATAAATGTTGTAATGAGGGTTTCACAAAAGGAACATTTGTCGCGGGATAAAATGGATACATTGTTTGCTTCTCTGAATGTTATTTGGTTAAAAGATAAGATACATAATACATAAGTTAAACGGTTTACTCCAGAAAATATAGCAATGTCATAAAACATACACAATACGTCACAAAGATTTTTGAGGCTGACTGCAGAGGCAAAGCGACTTTGAAAGAACATTTAAATCGAATAATTAGAAAGCGCAATTGCACTGGTTTACTTAATCAAACATTGTGTTTCTCTGTGTGCGTCCAATGTATTCCTTATATTTGCCCATGTCCATGACTTGTGACTTTTTAATATTGTCTTGTAATTTTCGCATTAACTACTCTGGGTACTGTTAATACTCTTTGAGCAGGGTCGTGTTTTGTTGTAATCAATGTACGTGATAACACAGAATTACTGATAATGTAAAAGTACAATTGTCATCATGTCGTGCAGAGATCTTGGCTTGCGTGCAACTGTCCATATTGCCAATTTTTTTTTCGTTTATGTACGTATGTCGTGGAGAGTAAGTTGTCGAGCACTTGTTGTATGAGGTAAGGCTTAACATAATCCTTGACATATACAAACATGCCAAACGCCAGTAACGCCTCTGTGATTGATGAGGTTGCCCAAGCTTTCTGACATTCTCAGTGCTTTAATAATATGGATACTTAATGTCCGGATCAGTTTTGCTTTGCTTTGGTATTGCATTGTCGTGACGATTTCGAAAATAGGACACGTAGCTGAAATGTATGCGACCAACGCTATAGACAAACATGAAAAAATAATGTTTATAGGGACGAATGATGTGTTTTATTTGGGTTTTTATGTACTGTACAATGTTGTTTATAGGGATTAATATTATTAGTTATATGGTTTGCTACTGACCCCCTACAGAACCACAAAGGGTCAGTAAAATTCATAGGCCTGCTTATGGAATTCATGTGTTCCTACTAGTAATCATATAACGTTCCTTGATCGAAATATTGTATGAGAGCGTCCCCATGTGAATATGTTGGACCCAACGTATCAATCAGAATGTTGTTTGAAATTGTATTTGGAACGCCATATTTTACTTCTGTTAAATGTCAATACCAGTTGTTTGATCGAAATTGTTACTAGTATTCTTGAGATGCGATTTTGTGGTGTCAACTCTTTCGATCATTGCAGTCAATTATTGACGTAAATTAGCTTTGGTTTTAATTGAAACGAACACGCGAATTCCACATGTAGTAACATTGTATTACATTAAACACTAAAAGGTATTTAGTCATTGCAACTATTCTTCTGACACTCAAGTATACTTTTTAATGAGATTTGCAGATCAATTGAGATGCGTTAGTAATACAAAGCATGGACATGCGTTGGTGTCCCTGTTGTACCTGTAAAACTGCTGAAATTCGCCAAAAAATGCCTTCTGAATTAATATCGGCCTGTTGTAAGTCCTATTTGTACTTATTTGCAAAAATATATGTTTACATGAATTTTTTTTTTTGCGGACCTTGGGGCCCAAGTTAACATTGCTATTAAACCCTCCCCCTTGCAGACACTTTGATATTGAAATAATTAAACCATGATAATGTTAAACCTTTTGTAATTGAGGTAACAATTATACATGAGCCTAGTATAGCTAATAATTTTATTTATTCTATATATTGACATGCATGAGTTGAGATGAGATGGTAGCTAGGTAGGGTGATTAACATCGCGGCTTGTGACACATGTGTAGAGAGATACGTATATATTGACACGCATGAGCTTGAGATGGTAGCTAGGTAGTGTGATTAACATCGCGGCTTGTGACACATGTGTAGAGAGATACGTATATATTGACACGCATGAGCTTGAGATGGTAGCTAGGTAGTGTGATTAACATCGCGGCTTGTGACACATGTGTAGAGAGATACGTATATATTGACACGCATGAGCTTGAGATGGTAGC